>RZGM01000136.1:75245-147736 GCA_027886205.1 Fusarium piperis | reverse complement strand
AGCTTAATTATATTAAAAACTATATATCTCTTATTAAATTACTTTAATTTACCCCTTAGGTATATAATAAGGTTAAATTACTTAAATTACTTAAATAAAGGACCTTAGTATAAAAAATATAATATATAATAAGTAAAATAATATATTAAAAATATCCCCTAGGCTCTTAATTAGGAGTAGGCATATATATACCTACCTATTATATTTATCTTTAATAACTAAAAGCTAATTAGAGCTATTATAGCTTATTAAATAATCCTATAAGTCCTAATATACCCTCTAGAAGGGTTATAGTAACCTATGCTTTAACTTATAGTATAAGATTACTTATATAGCATATATTATACTATATATCTCATAGTTAATACGCTTTAGACTATTAATCTTAATATTCTAAGTATTAATAATTAGCTTTTTAAGAGCCTCTTTAGCGAGGTATCTTAATTATAGGTGCTAAAGAGCTACTAATGCCTTAGGGACTTTAAGAGGATTCTAAGGTAAAGGTATTTTATTTTTAATTATATTTATAAGAATATTATCTAGATTAATTAAAATTATATTATAAAGCTTTAAAGAGGTATTAGAGAAGTAAGAGAAGAGTAGCTTATATTTAAAGAATAAGAGATTAAAATAAAATTAAAGTTATCTAGTAATAGAGCTTTATTTTATGCTTTTAAAGCATAATATATAATTAAAGTTAATTAACTAAAGGCCTATTTTATATAAATAAGCTATAGAGATAATATTAATATATTAACCTTTTATAATAATAATATTTAATAAGATAAGGTCTATTATATTATTTTTTTTTTCTTTTTTTAATACTCCCTTAAGTATATATTTATTATATTTAATAATTTAAAAGCTTATATTATTAGACTTAATTATATTCCTATATAAAGAAATAAAAAAGCTAAGTTTTAAAAGGTTTATATTATTAATAAGATATATAATATTACTTATATCTTAAATTATATTTATTAAAAAAAGGTATTTATACTTTTTAAGTATTATAAATATATCTATTATATATCTAATTTTATAAATTATTTAAAAATTAATAATTACTTTATAAATATTAAAGGTTAAAAGAAAGCTTAATAATATATTATTATATTATTTTATATATTTTTATTTCTCTCTTAAAGTATCCTTAAAAAGCTTTTATTAAGACTTATTAAGTTTTTTTTTTATAATCTTATATTATAAGGGGTTTAATATCCTTTTAATAAATACTTCTTAATACCCTAATAAAATATATTAAAGAGTATAATAATCCTTAGGTTTTTATTTATATATAAGCTACTTTATATAAATAACTTAATAAAAATAAATAAAATTTTTAATATTTTTAAAAATATTATTAAGTTATTTTTTAAATATAATATAAATACCTCTATATTTATTATATTTTTTTTAAAAGCTTATAATAATTAAGAAATTAAAAATATATTTTATTAAGTCCTAGACCTTATCTCTAATATAAATATAATTAAAAAGCTTTATAAGCTCTCTTTAAGTTTATTTTAAGATTATTTATATTTTTATAGCTTAAAAGAAATTATAATTTATAATTATATTAATTATATTAGCTATATTATATATTTTATAATACTTATAAAAAAGCCTCTAAGTCTTAACTTATTTCTTAGGATTAACCCTTAAGAAAAAGGCTTTTTTAAGCTTAATCTTATAAGTAAATTATAACTCTAGGTTAAGTTATTTACTTAAAGAATAAAATTCTCTCTTTATAGCTTAAATTAACTCTTATAATAACTAAAAGCTAGGATTCTTAAGCTTAAGTATAATAATAATAACTTTATAATATAATATTATAAGTATTAATATAACTTAACCTTTAATAGCCTATTCTTTTATAATATATTACTTATATTTATATTTAAAATAAGCTTTTTTTTTAGCTAAGGTATTATATATAAATTATATATTTAAGCTTAAGAGAGCTTCTTAATTATTAAGTATTTATTTTAAGTATTTTATAATAATATAATTCTTATAATTTATAATAATTAATTTAATAAACTTATTATTTTTTTATATTTCTTTATTAAGATTAATAAATAATTAAATACCTAAAGTATTTATATAGATTTATAATATAATAAATTAATTAAATTATTATATCTTAGTCTTAAAATAAATAATCTTAATATTATTTATTATAAAAAACCTTAATATAATAAATATAATATATAATAATTATTAGAGTTATATTTTATATACTTAAAGTAATTAATTATATAAATAAGAAAATATAAGATTTTCTAAATATTAAGGTTTTAAAGGTCTTATTAATAATTCTTAAAAAGAATTATTTAAAATAATAAAAAATATATTAATAATTATTAAGAATACTTTTATTTAAGCTTATAATTATTATATAAAGTATTAAAAGTTATCTTAAAGTATTAAAAATAATAATTAAAAGAGCCTTATTTTTCTTAAGTTAAGGGGATTACCTAATGCGGTATTTAATGGTCGCGCATGGTCTATATCTCCGGTATGCGCTAGCCAATCAAAACGCGTTATCGCGCAACACGAAGCTTGATAGCATCTCGCCTCTGATTCGTCAGTTTAATCGACGAGAGTTTTGTTGGAGCGGGGGAAAGATCGGCGCTCTCTCCGCCAGGCCAACCAAGGGTCAAGAGCCTTTCGCCGCCTGCAAGGAGTTGGAACAATCCATCATTCTCGAGTTTTTAGGTTGTGGGTTATATGGAAGGTCAGTCGAGCGCCCAGCGAACGAAGCGGCGGCGTGCTGAACGAGGCGGACGCTCTAAGAAAGGTGAGTTCGCGCCCTTCATTCGTGACCTTCCCTGCTGAGTCCTGCAGGCTGTCAAACCTACTTGACAAAAAGACTCAAGTGTGATGAAAAACACCCAAACTGCGGTCGTTGCATTCGCCTAAAACTTGAGTGTGAATGGGCGTCTTCGAAACCATCGCTTGCTTCGAGGAAACGTGGGCTCGGGCCTATCAAGGACCCACCCAGTTGGACACCATCGAATATTCTCTCCAAGGAGACCACAGAAGATACACAGGAGATACCAGGGCCTCAAGATCGGGTTGAAGGATCACTCGATATCCAGATAGATAATGTGCCTCCAGATCAACAACTGGAAAGTACTGGATCAGATACAGCCGGCCTGTCGCTCGTTCCGTCACCCATAGCACCGTTCGCGCCTATTGTCGACCTCTCTAATCTTGTTCTACTGCCAGATGATTCTATTAACATCAACCAAGAACAACAGGGCAACCAAGACGATATTGAACTGAGTACTCAACTGACACTGTGGCCATTCCCTTCATTCAGCCTATTTTCAGCTTTATCGTCCATCTCTTTCACTCTTCCTATGGACCCTGCTCCTTCAATTGGCACCAGCGACTCTCAAGCTGTCGCCTTCCACCGAACTGTGTTGGCACCCATGAAGTCGACGCAAGTAGCCGCGTTATCATCGCACACGCTCTTCCTCGATTTTGCCATCCAGAGTCAAATGGCATTACACCTACTCCTCGCCTTTTCTCACAGCGAGCTGGCCATCCATCAAGGCTATAGCGACCGTCCTCCTTTGGAGTCCTACCTTCACTTCCAGCACGGCTCCCAGCTCTTTACCCAACAACTAGAGTCTTTCATACCCACAAATCACATTGCCATGATGCTCTCATTCTTGTACTTGTACATGTTTTGGATGCGCCGCCATCCGTTCGACGTGCCAAGGCTAAGAGAACTGAGTGCATCGGTTCTTGTCTACGTTAGGGCCTATGCGTTGGACGAACTGTGTGCCAGCGGGACTCCTGACACAGGAACATCTGGACCAGTTGTTTTGTCCCGGATTCTGACTTATATATACGATCGAGACGTGTTTTGTAGCTTCTTTAGATTCAGGGAGTCCTTTGCTGGCTACGTGGATGAGAACCATGAGAAAAGGCAGAAGATCTGGTAGATCTCAAGACTACCCTTCTCTAATGACCAGAGTCCCATATAGCCAGGTACTCAAGGCTCACCAAGAAACCATCACAGGATGATCCTCGACGTTTACTTTGCCCTCATTACCATTCAACGAGAGATCAACAAGCATAGCCAGGGCAGCGAAGCACAAGCACTGGGTCTGGAGCTGGACATCAAGAGAAAGCTCGAGCGCATACGAGAGGTAAAACATGGCCTCCAGTTTTGAACTTCACACTAATCCATGGCCATAGGAACAATCTTTCCTTTTTGACTTGGCTGCGAATGGAGCTCAGCGGGCTCCAACAACGCCACTGATAGCTCTTGTCACCGTCACAATATTTCACGCCTTGGAAATCTACCTAGCTCGTAGTAGAGATTCAGCTCTTGGGGAACTTCCCATTCCCTCCAAAGTACAAACGGCTCTAAAGGACCTGGTGACGACGGCGTATTACACGGTGGCGGCTGGGCCAGTACAGCTGCTGGAGCCATTCCAGTGGGCGCTGCTGATTGTGGGGATCGAAACGCATGATCCCATACATCGAGACTGGATCTCGGCGAGTATTTCAGATCCCGCAATCAGGGGCATCTTTCAGCTTGTACAGTCGGCTAAGGGACCGTCGGGAATCTCCATGCGGGCGGTCCGACTTTTAGTTAGTGGCGGATACCATGATATCTAACTCTCCCTGTACCAAGTGAGACACAATCGCTGATAACCGAGGTGTTGATAGCGGATATCGCCCATATCATCTCGTCGATTAAACTGACCAATCAGGAGATGCACTGAGTCTGGGGTGACGAGTCAAGGACCATCAGGCCCAGACTCGAACCTAGCGTAGCCGATGATAAGGTTTGTGCCTTTGTGATGGGCTATAACTACTGGTGCGGACCTATCAGTTGTCTGGAAGTATCGCCCATTATCAACACCCTCACTAGCTACACATCAACAATTATAACATGGAAGACAAGGTGGACACCAAGATCTTCCCTGGTGATTACGAGATGAGTGACAAACATGGCTGCGGGACTGTGAACACGCTCAGTGCAGAGGACGAAAAGAAGTTGGTTCGCAAGATCGATCTACGGTAAGAAGCGCCAACCACTTCAAAGCTGCTTTGGGCTAACGGCGACATCAGGCTCATGTCTCTTCTGATTGTCAGTTATGGCCTTCAGTATCTTGACAGTACGTTTCTCTGCATTTCTCACGAGTGATGAATACTCACAACTGGCAGAAACCAGTCTTGCATACAGCGCCATCTTGGGACTACGAGAAGACCTGGTAAGATGCATATTTTGGCACAAATGGCGTACCCGGCTGACACAATGAAGCACCTCAAGGGCCAACAGTTCAGCTGGGCTTCGAGCATCTTCTACATAGGATACCTTGTTGCTTCTTACCCCATCTCTCTGGGGTTCGTCAAGTTTCCCCTTGGCAAGTTATCTCAGCATCCTAATTTAAGTAAACATGCGTGCATCCACTCACTTCAGCTTGCTCACCAATTACAGGCTCATCTGGGGTGTTATTCTCACTCTGCATGCTGTCTCATCCAACTATGCAAGCCTGATGGTTCTTCGACTGCTACTCGGTGTCTTTGAAAGCGCCATCAGCCCAGGATTCTCTCTCATCACTGGAATGTGGTACACGCCTCACGAACATGTTTCTCGTCACTCCTTCTGGTTTGCTGGAAATGCTTCGGCAAGTATCATTGGCGCCATGATTGCATATGGTATTCTAGGCTACGATGGACATTTTGCCCAGTGGAAGGTCAGTTCAAGCTATTCAACTCGAGTTTACGTCTTGCTAACACGACCAGATGCTCTTCCTCATCTTTGGTCTCATCACCATTGCGTGGTCCATCTTGTTGTACTTCTTTCTCCCAGACTCTCCATCTAATGCCACGTTCTTGACGCCCTCCGAACGCGAGTTTGCGTCCCTCCGTCCCAAGAAGTTCCAGAGAACAACACAAACCAAGAAGTGGGACCGCGATCAGTTTATCGAGACCATGAAGGATATCAAGGCCTGGTGGTTCTTTTTCTTTTCATTCGTCATCTGCGTGCCTAATGGAGGAACGACCAGCGTAAGCCCTCGGCCCCATTTGCCAGTCCTTGTTGTATTCTGACCCTGCAATAGTTCAGCACCATCGTCATCAAGAGTTTCGGCTACGATGAGTACCAGACCATTCTCATGGGTCTCCCCGCCTCGGCCTTCCAACTTACGACTGTCTTCCTAGTCGCCATCTTCACTTCATACATCCGCAAGTCTCGACATGTTGCCCCCGTCTTGACGTATCTCATGGCCATCGGTGGAATCCTTATGATCAAGCTCTTGCCAAACGAGGAGAAGCTTGCTCGCCTTGCTGGCTTCTGGCTCATCATGGCTGTTGCGCCCGCCTTTCCGCTAATGATGTCTTTGTCGGCTAGCAACATTGCAGGCTTTACCAAGAAATCAACTATTATGGCAATGATTTTCTTGGATTATTGTGCTAGAAACCTGAGTGGACCGCAGTTCTTTATCAGCACTGAAGCCCCAAGCTACCACGCAAATCCAGTCTGCTCAATTTCACAAGTCAACGATACTGACTGTTCTAGACGGTATACACAACTATCCTGGCTTGCTTCGCTATCACCATTGTTCTCGTCGTCGCCATGCGTTTCTATCTCGCTTGGGAGAATAACCGCCGAGACAAGGAGAGGAAACCCGACAGGTGGATCTCAATACTGATGGAACGCTGCTTCAGGTTGATGAGACGGATGTTCAGAACAGGAACTTTAGGTACATTCTCTAGATGGGTATCGACGAGTCACCTCTTTGTCAGCAGTTCGAAAACAGGTGCTCAACTCCAGAACAATACAGACACAAATCATTCTTCCCTTGGAGATTATAGTACAGTACTCATACAAGCAGATCAGTCCAACACAAAATAAGATATCCCCAATCAACAACTCATCGAGCAATCTTCCAGACCACCAACTTCGTACACAGTTGACACATTCTCCCTGGCACAACATACCACCGACTTGATGCACACGATTGACTCATTCTCCCTGACAACAGACAGAGCTTGTGCAGTCCACGTTTCCAAATTACATCAAATCCCAACCCCCACCGGCGCTAAACCATAGATTAGTGCGGTTCGTCTCAGTTCAAGATCCAGCCTTTTCATCACATACTCCAATGTATGCCTCTTTCTCTCGGCGGCGCTCTGTCTGGTGATGTCGTATTGATGCCCTCCAAAATATGTCTTCCCACCGTGTTTTGAGGTGTAGGCTCTCAGCTACCAGGTGTCAGTCTTTGTACTCTTGCTTGAATTGCACTTACTTTGGTAGCCCAGTTGACATTGTTCCATTTCTTCATGCCCTTGGCCGTGCGGCCTCTCTCGTCGATGATATTCTTGATGACTTTTCCGTACCTAGCTGGCCCGTCAAGATCAATTCCGGCTTCATCAGCCATGTCAAGAAGTTTGTAGGCCCATGAGCAGAGCTCTTCATCAAACCCATATGGAAGCTCTCCATGGACCCATTGGATAAACATGGCGAGAACAAGGCCGAGATTACGGATCTCCGAGTCTGGCTTGAACACTCCTTCCTTCTTGAGGCGTTCCATGGCTGCGATGACCATGTAGCCGATCAGTTCGATGACCTTGCCGCAGCGTGGACCATCCTCGCACACTGTCCATGGTGAGCATAGGAACATTGAATGGGTGACTGAGATTCTCACTTTCAAAGTCGAGAAAGGTGCTGTAAAGACCCAGCACGAGACCCTCGACCTCGGGCCAATAGTCGCGATAGGTCGCATTGGGCTTGAAGACGTCGTTGAAAGTTGAGATCTATTTCATGCTTTAGCACATCAGCGAATTAAAAGAGTGGACAACCTTACCATAGTCTCCACGACCTCAAGCGCACCAAACCAGGTAAAGTCGTTGTAGTAGTGCAGTCCGAAGCTGTCTTGGTCACGCTTCGTGGCCTCTTGGATCCACCATCTGAGCCTGTCCCGGCCAAGCACAGTGAAGACCCATGGCCACTCGGGATGAAGAGAAGCAAGCTTGTCAATGGGCTTCTTGTTGGCGTCTTTCTTGCCCTTGTCTTTGCCTTTGCCTTTGCCTTTGCCGTTGCCCTCGTCGTCATCTTCTTCCTCCTCGTCATCTTCGCTGTCCTCCTCTCCTTCGTACTCGTCTCGTCGAGCTTCCATATTGGGCTTGAAGCAGCAGATAAAATCCCAATCATCATTCCCTTCATCATCGGGGACGAGCTTGGGGTCTTTCTTCAGGGCCGCGTCCTTCTTCTTCCAGTCGGCAGCAGAGAGCTTGAGCTTCTTCTTGTGTTGCTCTAGCCAAGGTGCATATTCCTCCCACCACTCACGAGAGTTTAGCGTCATGCACCGATCAGGAGTGGCATCAATGGCGCGAACCCAACCTCCAGGCATGGGTATGTCCTTGATGACATCTGCGCATTCTCGTGGCATGATTTCGGGCAAGAAAACCTCTCCTTTTGGGCCTCTCGCGATGCGGCGCGTGCGAGGGGGCCTTTGAGTCTGAGAACCCTCGCCATTGTCTTCGGGAGATTGATCGCCGGATGCTTCGGTAGTCTTTGCGGCCTTGGACCTCGACTGACGCGCATTGTCGTCTCCCTGCTCAAGGGGACGCTTATTCTTCGCTCTCGTTGACTTGGGCGGCATATTTGTAGAGTTATGGCAAAATGTTGAAGACGAAGTAATTGTGACGCGCCCGGCTCGACACGATCGAGGGCGACTTGATATACAGGGAACTTGATTAACACGGCGCTACGTCATTTCAAGCCACGGAAAAGCAATTCTTGGTGTTTTGATGACGCAAGGGTGAAGAGGGCTACCCTAGATCAGAACGCGTCTTCATAGCAAGGACACGAAGGATGCGATTAAGCGCGTTAAAAAGAGTCTCATGGGCATTTTGAGAGCTATTCAACGTGTCATTTATAAGTAATAGCCTAAAAAGCGGATTGTAGGGTGTCTTCTTCTTGTTTGCTAGCTTACATGCAAAAGGTATAGGAAGCAGTGGGGAGTAGAGTTGAACCACCATTCATTTCATACCAAACAGGACAGTTAGATTATGGACAAGGGGATTAAAGTTGTATATTTGAAGAGAAAAACAAAACTCTAACTAATACAAAGCGAAGGAGACATATTCAAACTCACTATGTACCCCTTCAACGGACTGGTTCTAGCTGTCCTGAGTGAGGGCGATAATGCTGGCAGCTATGGACATTGCGGGAGGATACATGGCTGGTTCACGAGGGACTCCGTTGAGAATGTTTGGAACATATATACAACTCGGAGAGAATTCTCCGAGAAGAGATATAGTTGAACAAGGCTCAATCTTGAGATGCTTCGGGCCATGATTGCCACGACCTTGCATCCCGACTGCTTGGAGAACGGAGCTCCAAGCTACCCCGAGCTTACGGTAACAATGGCTCATTTCGGCCGAAATACCACATGAAAGAGGAACCTGCACCCCGAAAACCATGTGGGATCCTGGGGCCTCACCATCAAGCTTCTCCTCAACAAGGTTGCCGAACCCCGCGTTGATCCGCCACGTCAAATGGCCAAGAGCGGGGAATCGGGTCAAGTCTGACAAGTTTGGGGGTTGTTGTTGGGGGCCGGGATAATCGATACCGAGCTTCTCCTCTTCTTCAGAGAGAAGGATTGCTTCTTATTTGCTTCGGTATCCAGTGCAACGGTCATTCTTATTCCCGCTCTGTTCTCCGTTCTCCTAAACCACCTGGGCTTGCTGCAACCTCACCGCAACCCATACATCTCCATCCATCAGCCTACACCATGGCGGACAAGACCCCAGCCAGGAAACGATACGCCGTCATCGGTACCGGAGGCCGATCCAGCTTCTATTACTCGGCCATCGCCACCAACTACAGTGCAACCTCGTGCATCGTTGCTTTCTGCGATACCAACCAGACTCGCATGAACTATGCCAACTCAAAGCTCACGTCTGTGGGACACAGCGAGGTCCCGACCTATCTGGCTGCCGACTTTGACAAGATGATCCAAGAGACCAAGCCCGATGAGGTTCTTGTCACGACTATGGACCGGACGCACAACATTTACATCGTCCGAGCCTTGGAGCTGGGCTGCAACGTCATCACTGAGAAGCCAATGACTATTGACGCCCCGAGATGCAAAGAGATCTTCTCTGCTGTTGAAAGAACTGGGCAGAAAGTTCGAGTCACGTTCAACTACCGCTATGCACCTCACAACACCAAGGTCTTTGAGATCCTGCGCTCAGGTGCTATCGGCAAGGTGACCAGCGTGCACTTTGGTGAGTAGAGTAGACAAGCAGGAAATCCAGTTTCAAGACTAACTTGAAGATAGAATGGATGCTCAACACCAGCCACGGAGCCGACTACTTCCGCCGATGGCACCGCGACAAGCGCAACAGCGGAGGTTTGCTGGTTCATAAGTCGACCCATCACTTTGACCTTGTCAACTTTTGGCTACAGACACGACCTCAGACTGTCTATGCGACGGGAAACCTCGCCTTCTACGGCCGCGAGAATGCAGAGAAGCGTGGCGAGACCAAGTTCTACACTCGCGCTCATGGAAGCGAGGCCGCAAAGTCGGATCCCTTTGCGCTGCATTTGGACCAGAATCCTCAGCTCAAGGCCATGTATCTTGATGCAGAGCATGAGGATAGCTACTACCGCGACCAGAGTGTGTTTGGCGACGGTATCAGCATCGAAGATACCATGAATCTCCTGGTGACCTATCGCAACGGAGCCAGCCTCACTTATTCACTCACGGCATACGCGCCCTGGGAAGGATTCCGTGTCAGCTTCAACGGTACAGGTGGACGACTGGAGGTGGAAGTCGTGGAGAACAGCTACGTCAACTCTGGTGGTGACCAATCTCTCGAAGGTTCACTCGAGAGTCGCAAGATTGTGTTGCGACCGCTGTTTGAGAAGCCAAGAGAGATCGAGATTGAAGATAGCGTGGGCGCTCACGGCGGTGGCGATGCGATCCTGTTGAATGATTTATTTGGTGAGCCTGTATCGGATGAGTACATGAGAGCGGCGAGCCACGTGGATGGTGCTGCGTCGATCCTCACTGGAATTGCTGCTAACAGGTCGATTGCTACGGGACAGGCTGTTAATGTGGATGACATTTTGGTAGTGCCGGAGCAGTAGTCTCGTACAAAAGGGCGAGGTATGAATAAAAACCGACATTAACAAAGACCAAGTATTGTTGACCGATTTGTCTGGCATAAAAGCGACGTTGCGCGGATTTCACGGCCTGAGCTGGAGAATATTAGTAACAACACAATAGGGACCATCTCGACCATCATCGCTGGTTGCACTGAAGATGTCGGCTAGCCCTTTTCAGCCGAAGCGAGAGAGGCGGTGGACATTGGGACGCGCGTGAATGTCACTTCAAAGATGGACATGACTGGCTGAAGAAGGTCTCATATCACATCGCACTGGCTTAACACAATCACCCCTGCTTTCATAATGCTTCTGTCGAGTGCACGCCAGCACACCATCTGCAGTTCCATACTCGTTATGAACGGTTCATAACGTGGGATCACTTGTCGCCGTGTGCCAATTGGCTAGGCCGCCAGCCCGAGAGCCTGGGTAACGAACCAACACAGACCGAGATGGGGCATTCCACGGCCATGCATACTCACCGAATTACAGAGCCCGGGGGAGTGGTCGTCTGCGGGACGAGACTTGATCAGCATTCCAGTCGGAGCGTGCATAAATCGCTAAGGCCGCAAGAGTACATACAGTACCCAGTCAGATGATCTACGTGGGATGACCGGGTGCGGGGTTTCTGAAACCGCTTCTTCGTCCCAAAGCAAACCGTTCCCTTCCCAAGATCGCTGTTGGATCCCTCGTCTCGTCTCGTTTCGAGCCTGGAGCCTTGATCATGGATGAGCGAGCAGACGAGGCGCATATCGAGGTTGACAATACTGTCAGTAACTGTCGTTCATCTCGCCGTGAACGAGGTGGATTGCTAATCAGCCTGCAGCCATTGGCTGACGATGTCGACTCGGCCATTGACATTCAGCTGTGTGTGACACCTGTTCCTCATCCCTGGGTCTGGGACATGAGCTGATCTGATCCCCATTGTTCAATATGCAGTGCAGCTTACTCGCCATCCTTGACTTCGAGTGTGATCGATTACCCCTACGAGCATGGCCGACGTTATCATGCATTCCGCGGTGGATGTAAATTAGCAAAGGTTCCACTCTGTGTGGCTCGTATACTGACGTCTCACAGCCTACATACTGCCCAACGACGAGGTGAGAGTCTTGGTTCTGTTCCCATGATCTGTCGCTTATAGATGCAGTCTGAGATGGAGAGGCTCGACCTGAACCATGCTACCTTGACAAAGGTCATTGGCGACAAGCTGTATCTTGCACCGGTGGATGGCCCCAGGCTTCAGCGGGTCCTTGACATTGGGACGGGAACAGGAATTTGTAAACTAGGCGTTTTGGAGGCTTGATTCATTCACTGACTCATTTAGGGGCCATCGAAATGGGCGAGACATTTCCAGGCGCTGAGGTCAGTTGAGCCGCCGTGTCCGGGTAACGATGGCTAACGAATGCAGGTTCTGGGCAACGATCTCAGCCCCATTCAACCCATGTGGTGTGTTACAAGTTTCCTGTCTTTATCCCACCATAAGTACTAATGACTCAGGGTCCCACCAAACGTCAGATTCGAGGTCGACGACGTCGAGAGTTCTTGGACGCATCACCACCCGTTCGACTTTATCTTCTGCCGCTACATGACATGCTGCATCCTCGACTGGCCTACATTAATCAGCAGGATATACAAGTTGAGTCTACAAATCATGTACTACTCTGCACCAACTAATCATTCAAGCACAGCAACACAAGACCAGGCGGCTGGGCCGAGTTCCAAGACTACGACCTGCAATACTACTCAGACGACGGCTCATTAACCACAGAACACAAGACCCTCGAATGGATCAACACCCTCATCGGCGCAGCACGCACTCTTGGACGTGATCCGTGTCCCGGCCCTCGACAACAGCAATGGCTTAAAGACGCCGGGTTCCAGAACGTGAGGCACCAAGTCTTCAAGATCCCCGTCGGACCCTGGGCGAAAGATCCCAGGATGAAGGACCTCGGCTTGTGCAATCTTGCACAAACGCTAGACGGCCTTGACGGATTTTCGCTCAGATTGTTTTGCGGAGTGCTTCGATGGAGCCACGAGGATGTTCTTGACCTTCTAGCAGATGTCAGAAAAGAACTCAAGAGCATGGATTTTCACGCAATATTCAATTTGTAAGCTCAACCACCCTATTTATGAGCTCCGCTGACTTTTACAGCCATGTAACCTACGGCCAAAGACCGTATGTATAATACATATTACTCCGCAAGGGGGCAGCTATTAGGCATTACAACAAGGCGCACAGTCAGGGTTGGGAGTAGAGCGTATTGGGTATGGTTAGATCTCTTTTGGGTTCTCTAATGTCTATTTCAAGTATTGGTCGCCCACGTTTAATTCAAAAGTTCGAGTTTTGGCTGTTCAGTGACCTGAGGTCGCATGTACTCTGCTGCACACGTCTCAGCTAAGTTGAACACCAACGCTGGTTATCTTGCTAATATGACCAAAAAACAACAGTACCGAGTGGCACCATCTACCTCCGAATGATGACAGTGTTTAGTGTGCCAGTCTCGCCTTGTTCTTCTCCCGATCTGCCTCTGCCTCTCCCTGCTCACTGTTCTTCTCGACCTCGTCCCACTCCTCATCATCAAGCTGTTGCGTCACATTTTTGCTTGCCTTTTCTTCAACACTCAGCTTCATCTGAGCCAGATCAGCAACACAAAGAAATTGCCCAGCGACCAAAAACACGCCTGTCCCTAGGAACGCGACCCATAGAACGCCAATGAGAATGGTGAAGGGCGAATAGAGAATGAAACCCAGAATCCGCGGCTTTAACGAGGGATACGTGCCCTTGAGAAAGGTAGTCGTGAAGCGCCAAAGAGTTTTGACCACCCAAGACCCATGAAGGAGCTGAACCGGAATGACGAGAGCGCAGATGGTGATTGCCAGGCACCTGCGGGGCTCTGACGTGATGCGTGACTTGAGCCAGAGACCGTTGTGCTGGGAGGTGGGGGACTTTGGTGACTCGGTGCTGTTGGGTTCGTTGAGGACCTTGTCGAATTCTTTTTCTATCTTTTCGGGCTTTTTATCACGCGCGAGGTCGACGAATGATTCGCATTGTTTGTCCACCCACCAGCAGTTGACGATGATGGCGATGGCAAGAAGCCAGAAAAGGTCGGTGGATATGAACTCGTATAGAGATTCATCTTTGTACCACGCCTTTGGCGGTGGGCAGTTGGTGGTGATGCAATACGTAGACATGTTGGTGGTGAGGGATGGATGTCGTCTGGTGAAGGAGGTGGGACGAGGCGCTGGGATTTATATGTTGGCTCTGCGTCTATTTATTCTTGTTGGCAGGGTCGACACAGCCGTGTGGCAATGCATGATGCGACGTCCTTATAGGCCATTTGCTGCTGCCTGATCCTGGAAATGTGAAAGCAACTGTTGACGGTTTCGATGGCTGCGGGAATAACAAGGGTCACTTGTCTACGCACACGGCGTAATGTAGCATCGGGTTGAATGCCACAGCATCTCTACGGCTGTTCTCAATGATATCCCAAACAATATGTATCTATGAGACTGTATCTGTGAGAAAAAGTCCCTAGATCGACAAATGTCGCTGCCTGAAGGATCACCACCCCTACACATCATACGAGAGACCAAGGGCCACTATTGGCCCAGCTGGTCAATCTCTTACCCAGAAAGTAGGCACTGCCACTGGCATACTTATGTGGCCTGGCTCGCTGTGAGCCTTGCCAATTCATTCTATTTCGGCGCCCGATGAACCCCTGCGGCTGAAACTCCTCGTCGTGCAATGATCCGCGAGAGATCAGCAGACAATATGTCGCACAACACACTCATGTATGCATCAGATGAACGATAACCAGAAGTATTAAAATGTTATTAAGGGTTAGGATTTTGTTAATGGAAGTTATTTCAAAACTCATAATTTTTGGTAACTTCTCAAGGCGAGTTTAACATATTATCTCGAGTTATCTCAAAGTGCTTGTGCAAGCGCCTGCTTTTATCACACAACTCTAACCGTCGATCATATCCTACAAACCCCTCGCCCATGTCACCCATCGAGTCAGCCAACGTCATTTATGCTACCCTTCTCGATTAAGTTCCAGCATCGCCCCAAAGTGTGTCTTGTTTCGCCCCTTGGAGAAGCCACTCTCGGCAAATGTGGTCGGCTCTGGCCTTTGTTGTATCTGCGATAGGCAGGTGAAGGGATGAAGCACTTATTATGAAGGGAGGCAAGTAAGGTCGAGCTATCACTACCTGTTCCAGAGCGTGCGACCTCGCGATATTGTGCCATAGCCCCCTGTTCAGCCAAGTTGACTTGGAATGCCGCCAACCGCCGCAGGTTAGGCCACTGCTGGCAAAGATCGAGGACCTGCCTCCAAGGATCCATGTCAGACAACCCTCCAACAGCAATGAGCTGTTTGATCCTTGTCAGGGCCGCCAAGCTATCCGAAAACATGTGATCAAGGTGCATGTTGACGATGTCATCTGGTGGAATTCTGTCCTCCCAAGGAAGGTCGAGGATGAGGCGACGAAGGGAATGGCTGAGATGAGCAAAAAAATCCCCGATAAGGGAGACAGCCTTGGGAGACTCCATGTCTTCTCTGTCAAGCCCAAATATACGGATGAGGTGGATGACAAGGGTATATTTGGTGGGAGGGTGGACCTGCTGCCAGCCGACTCCAACATAATAGAGCCAGCCACGCATTGTAGAAAATTTCGAAGACGAGTTAACAAGTTTATGTAAACAAAGTGCTCTCGGAGAAGACGAGTTGCAGGCTAATATGTAGCACAGCAAACTCGAGTCCAGGTGACGAGTAATTGGCCATCCGGACAAGAAGGGGTAAAGACTCGGCCTGGGCCTCCGGGGGGCAATGAAACCGCCAGGACTTGCAAGATGAGCTCTAAAGGGAAGAAAGGCATGAAAAAAATGCTAAAAACAGATATTCCTTGAAATTGAGGCTTAGAGGGACCTCTGAGCCCGCGTAAGCTGTTACATTAGTATGATTGGAAATATCGTTGCCTGCTTTGTTTGTTGCTGCCTGTCACGCTTGAGAGTCGAGGCGGCATTCGTTGCCGGCCGAGTCCCGATAGAACGGAGCTTCCAAGAAGTCCGAAGTCAGCAAGAAATCCCCACTGGTGGAATTGGTTGAGTTGCTTATGGTGGTTGAATGGACGAGGGTAATCACAACAAGCGATGTATAGTTAGGTCATTGGGTGGAATAATAGGGGACACGAGGAACAAAAGAGGGAACGTCTAGATGGAGTCCACAGATGAATAGCTGACTGCAAAATGTTGTTTACGCTGCTCAGGTGGATATGTCGTCAATGCTCATGTCCACTGCAACTTGGCTCCAGGGGAGCATCCGGGGACCGTCAATTGATTTGAACCGGTTGATAGTTTTTAGTAAATTATTGAAGGGCTATTTCGGGGCAAACATGTACTATGCGGTCACCTTCGCTCTATCACATGGTTTCGACTCTTGGTGTTGGCAAAAGCGCAACATGGTGTCTTTCGAGACACAGGGCACAATGATGAACACCCTTCAGAGGAATACCCCAAAGAGAAATTTGAAATCTTCTAGCCCTTCAGTATAATACCATACTCGAGAAGGCCGACACATTGGTGCCCAGTTCCGCCTACCTATTCGACGAAACCTTGGTGCATTGAAGTGGCATGCATCGATATAGGAGAAAGGTAAAATAGTGGTTCTTGGGATCATGTGATATACTAAAGAGCTCACCAGGGTGAAGCTTAACTGTGTTCTGAGATTAATTATGCTTATATGATTCCCGCATGGTTGAAGATTCTGCTGTTTTCCTTCCTAACGAGGGCTATATCAAGCAAGTTCAATACTCAGGATGTGCACTCTCTGCATAGTCGTATCATAATCGGCCCTTGATACATCTCTAGACATCTAAAATCTAGCCTTCCTCGAAAAAACCTCCTTGTTATTTCTTCTTAGTTCATACACAAGGCACTGTCATTGGACATGCTGCTAGGAATCGCTTTGGGCTTCCCCCAGCCCCATACCGCTCATGGTGTCGCAGACTTCGGTTTGTCTTGCCTAATGAGACTATCAAGCTTCTGATGTGTACCAAAGCTACATCCCTAGTCTTTGTCACGAGCAGCAAGACAGCGTAGCACATGCCGGAAGGCACTATGATTGGGTATTTTACATGCTCAGATTCACGCGGTCCAACAACTACTCAACCCGTGGCCATATGCCATGCATGTGATCCCGACATAGCAGCAGTGCATCTCACGTCAAACAGCTTCAGTGTTGTTCTCGCATTGCATAACGGACAAACCCAGCGTCTACAACACCGAATCCTTCCTCCGGTCCGGCGCGGAGTTATACCCGCTCGGCTCCGGCCGGACGGGCCCGGACCATGGAAGAATCCGGGGAGCCGAAGATCGGCTTGCAAAGGTTAAAATCTTAAATAAGATAATGCGGAGCCTTTGCCCAATTCCAGTTCTCCTTACGTCTTTCTTCGTTCTTGCTTTCTTATTCTGTCATCTCAACAATTTTTTCGTAACCTCCCTTCAGAGTTTTCACCCTTGTCAGACAACCCTTAACTGCGCGGCTAAGCAAAACCTTTCCACACCGCTGTTACACACAGTTTATGTAATGATGCGTTTGTAGAGACAATACGGTACGTAATAAATGCCCTGACGCCGTTGGTGACTGGCTAGACCTTCGTATGCCGTCGGCACTTGTGACTGCATGTGTCCCCCCGACGAAGCCGGTGCGGGGCCGGCTGTAGCAATGTTGAGGTTCCACTCTGGGGATGCAAGCCATGACCGTTGATGGTTGACGTGGGAAGATACAAGGTATATTAATGTGGATGAGAACAAATGTATGTGTCAATATGTGACCATACTTGCAGTGATCCCGACAACGGGGGAGGGCGTGCGGTGAGAAACGCAGCTCGGGTGTCACAGCTGGTGAACGACAGGCTGCCTTACTGCTAGGGCCATCTCTTGGTTCACCAAGCCTGTGGAGGCATGGCGATCTCTGGGGCTGGTTCATCACCACTGTGTAGGCGTTCACATCAACACCGCACGTTTTCTGATCAGCCATTGTCTACCAGATGTAAATGCTTGAGATAGAATTCTAACTAGCTCGCTAAATCATACGCTCCCTGGTATAATCCTCCCATAGTTCTGTAATCATGTCCATTCATTCCTGAATTAGCCATCGTTGGCTCAAAGTACATAAACCTCCCAGTCCTCAGTAACTCTGCTCGCCCTCACAGGGGGCCTGGTCTAGCTTCAGCTGCCACAGCTGTTTACAGGGTCTTGTGGCTCTTCTTGAAGAAGCGCGAGGTGTCACCAACGGGAAGGGTGAAGGGAAGGGCATCTGCGCACATGCCTGCGGCGCAGCTGTAGAATCCCAGGAGGCCCGAGACGAAGCCAAAGGCTCCTCCCGCCTGCATCAGGCCCTTGGCGTTGCTGTCGTGGCCGTCAGCGAGGGCAAAGTTGGAGGCGGCGTCGAAGAGGAAGCAGAAAAAGATGGTGGTGAAGATGCCAAACGAGACCAGGTTGCTACGAAATAAGTATTTAGTCTTGCAGTGAGATGAGGGAGACTCACGTGGGTGCAGATGCCAGCATGAAGAAGAGGGATAGCACCGCCCAGACTGACGCCATGCATTAGCTTGTCGTTCGGAGAATATGAGGGTCTTGATCTTACTGAGAACGTAGAATCCGAGAGCATTGTGGTACTCTGCAGTCGCTCCACCATACGACTGGAGGACGCCAAGCGATGGGCAGAGGATAACACCGTATCCGCCATAGAAGAGGGCTGAATAAAGCTGTGAGTCGACGATTCCCCCACAGTCTACACCCACAAAATAGGTCACAGGATAGCAGGACTACAACGCACCGTAGGCACTCAGATAGGCATAGCCAAACGAGTTACCCCTGACAATCTCCCACTGGGCAGAGATGAGCATTCCAAGTCCGGCAGCGAAGCACAGATTGGCAATGAAGACGGTCTGTGTCTCTACCCCACGGAAGCCCATCATGGATAGGGACAAGGTCAGCAGGGTAGTGGCAAACGTTCCCATAGCCATGGGCGACTTTGACACATTATCATGTAAGTAAGGCTTCGTTCATGATTTCCTCTGTAGGTCAGAGGCGTGGCGGTGTTGCTTACAGGGTTTCCGATCTGATGGCCCATGCTGGGAGCGTGGGAGATGGGGGAGTGAAGTTCTTCAACACTCTTGGTGGCCATGATGAACGAATATGCCTTGTTGCTTGGCTTGAAACTTGGTTTGACGACTCTGAGACCGACGGCAATGCTCTGCAGTGGATGGGAATACTCGCCCTGGACTTGGCACCCTCGCTCTTCTTATAAATTATCACCCATCTGGCTCGCAGCGGCATTTTCTCCCGGCGCAGCCGTCGAGCTGTTAGGTAATAGTTAGCCCATGGCCCTCAAGGGCCTCGGTGTAAGTGTAAGAGAGAAATGAACACACCCCAGGTCTGGGACCCCCGGAGTGTGCTTTTTTCGACGCTGTCTGCCCACTCATCACGCCTGCGGCAGCTTGAGGGTGAGAAACGGTTGAGTTGCAGGAAAAACAAAGAGGTGTTGGATCGTCGCAGGACTGGTGTGAGATGGGCATTCTGTTAGCTAATGGAGTGCATGGGTCCAGGGATCTAGCCTTTAGGTCTATGGCTAGGGCCCCGATTTCCCCCGGGATCTTTGGCTGCAGTCTGCGGGGTTGGGGTTTGCATGGAGTAATGGAGTCGCTCAGGTGACTTGAGGAAAAAAGAAGGGCGAAAAAAGAGAATGAAGAGCAAACGGAAAGATGATAGTTGATATGCGGAGTCTAGAGATATCGCCCCTCGATCGTTATCTATCGCTTGCCTCTCCATGTTTTCGCTCCCCCACAGCATCAAACATTGGGGACCTCAAGTTAGGGGGTGCTGGACAGGGTTGTATAAGACTGACAAAGGAGAAGGACCCCAGCAAGTCTTGGCACTCACATCACGGTATTGCCTGTGGAATGTTTGTTATATTCGAATGATGTGACACTCGCTTGCAAACCGGACCACGCGTCACCATCCAAAGTCGTGAGAGGAACTGGAGTGAATCTGTTGGCCATTCGACGACGAGCCCTCATTGGCCACTGCCGAGATCGAGATCTGATTTACCTATTGTCGGATTGTAACACGTTTGCGCCATGGGCATTTATTCGTTAATATGGACATTCCATTTACCTACTGTTGGCTTGTCACGGCTTTCTTCCACCACATCAGCATTGGCCATCTTGCCGCCCTCACCAATGACCATGGTTACTGATAACGCCTATTACCCCGTGTTGGGGAAAAACATGTCATCTTGGCCTCCTCATCATCAGTGCGCGAGGATCCTCCTCATAGAAGTCATATTAGTGGGTTAAGACTCTACCCCAAACAGTTAGAGTCGTGTGCTCTCTATGAACCCGAAGCTACCACCGTCTCTCGGCTCGCCTAACAAACAGTTTGTCAAGAGGTCGTCTACGTCAACATACCACCAGCCGTCTCGCTACAAAAGACGCACAGGACACTCTGGAGTCAAGGTCAAGCACCCTTTCCCTTCCCCCACATCTTTCTCTCACCGAGGGCTTTTTTGTCAGTCGATTTAGACGAGTGGTCATTGCGCAAGACGAACACGCCAGTTCTGATCCGGTGTTCGGAGGCGGCTTCATCCTCCTCCACATCGCTCAACTTGGCGATGCGCTCGGAGAAGAGGAGCCTGTTGCCGCCCCGTGTCGTTATTTGGACGTGTTGCCAAGAGGCTGGTGTCATGCTATGCCTCAATTTGTCTGCTGCAGTGAATGCGTTGATGTATCTCACCCCACGCTCGACGGCTTCTTCGGCATATCCTTCGGCTAAGCTGAGAGATAATTTCGGGAGCGGTGATGCTTGTTCAGCTCAACTGCCAAGACCGACTGGTTACGAGATGTCGTGTAGCTGATGATGCAATTCCTTTCCCCCAGTCTGGGGTGACGTGACTGCTCGGTAATAGGTTTATGCATCATGATATGAGCGTACTGGTTATTTGCACAACATAGGCTCAACAGTGGCCTTGGTATCAGGTAGTTTAACAACAGCTCCTTAAATTACCATATTAATATGCATCGAAAACAATGTGATTATACCGCCGTGGCCAGTCTAGACACTAGCTACCCTGCATCGGCGCACAGCCATCTTCACCGACAATCCTGGAAGTTCTATAGGTTGCAAGCCAACCTTGCCGAGCTTTTACATTTGCCATCAGCATCGAAAATTCGAGAGCCTTTATCGACGAGTGGAAAGACAAGGCTGCTGATATCTTTTATGGCTGAACGATCAAGTTCGACTCGGCTTCGCTTCCGTGACGGCCTGCTCTTACCTGTCTCTAACCCTCAATGTACGGATAGCCGGCCCATAAAGAGTACTTACCGTCTTGGTCCCGTTCGGTCAGAATCTGGGGTAGGGATAGTCAAGCTAGATCTGGTGTAGGATGGTCGATCGGTTGGGTGTTGTGTCCTGGCCGAACTGAGCCGAACCGAACTCGGGTTGGACATCGGGTGAGTATCACCAAAAAGAAAAGGCGTAATAGACAGCCATGTGTGGTATGTTAAAAAAACAGTTTACCGAAGAAGCTACTGCGGGAGTAACAATTAAAGTCGGGCCAAATACCGAGCCATCGACAGTTGGTGGCATCCGTCGTTCAGTATCAACCCTTGGTGCTTGGGAACTAGCACTTGATATTTCAGCTTCATCGTAGCCAATTTTTTCTTTATTACTCATCAGGTTAAAACTAAAGCCTTGGATTAAAAGAGTTTGGGTCCATTGCCGTTCCCTAACTTCGTCAAATCAGCACAACACCTGTCGGAGATGTAGCCAACCCACATACTGACGATACATCTGGGGCGAGCAATGTTTACGGCCTGGGAAGCATCGGGAAGTCCTAAAAAGTCACCCATAAATGCCTCAGCAGCTCAGTCGCCTCCCTACTGCTTGTCTCAAGAACACGGTTTAAGGAGAGATGAATCTTCTGGTTGGGACATGCGGCAGTCCACGAGTCGAACATGATCTCTTCCAAGTATTAAGTCTCTGAAACCATGTTAGGGGCAAAGAATAGGCAGACGCTTCCTAATGCAGGGAGATACTGGGAATGAAACAGGCCTTTGCTTGTAACATGGGAAGTCTCTGTATTGGGGATGGAACGTGGAGATCTGGTCTGCAGATATGGATAAGGATAGTTTATGGTGATAGAGAAACAATGTGGGATGTGATATGTTCCATTTTAAATACAACTCAATGCCACAGGACTTCGTAAATCTGTGATACTATATATGTCCAAGGGGAAGTCCTCAAAACTCTATCAACTAGATCTGCAGTGCCTCCATCCTCTTTTCAAACGAATCACCCACATCCATCTCCTTCATAGGCTCAATACGATAGCCATCTTGAATTCTCCTCAGCTTGGCCATTAGGTCCGGTTTGGGAATCCATCCTAGTAGGGATGTCACTAGTTGGCGTTTGTTATAATTGAGGTCTACCGAACCACTCTTGGAATATGCCCCAGGTGCATAGTAGGCAATCTGGAACGATGAAGGCTCTGGAAGCGTCTCACTGTGGAAGTCCAGATTACACACAAGCTTAGCTGAGACGAGGTTTGGCATGACTGATAGCGCATCGGCGTAGGCTTCAATGAATGGAGCAAGATTCTTTTCATTCACTCGGCCGCGGAATGCTTCAGCCCGCCTCTGGCTAGCGTATGCGGCTTCTCGCCAGAAGCTAAACTGCTCTTGGTGGAAATTCGCGTATCCAAACTCGGACGATGGCCTATCCTGTGGAGGCTGGGATGGGGGTTGGCTCTCTAGGAAGTATCACTCTCCGGATGGCGAGACAGGCTCAAGCTCGATGCAGAGGGTCTGGAGGTTCGGCCAGGGAGCTTGGCTGAGTGGCTGAAGCAGGCTAGGATCAAAGATGCCCGCAAGTTCAAGGTTCACGAGGCTCATTGAAAAGTCACAGATAGCTGCACTTAGCGGATCTGGAATGTCAACACCATGAAGATGTGGCGGTACAGCAGCTTCGTGGCGGTATCTCCGATGCCAGAAGTCAAGGCGAGCGGTCCTTAGTTCTGGGATAGACAGACGTTTAATGGCATCTGCTGCCTCTTGGCGGTTCTGTCGCCGCAGGTCAAGAAAACGCTCCTCGGAGTCATCCACAGACACATCAATGGATTCAATGTTTGGCATTGTAGAGGCCAACATGAAAGGCACCCTGGGGCAGACATTGCGGTGAATGCGCTTCTCATCAGGGCGTACCATGACGAGGTGTTTCACTCTATGGACCTCTGGCAACAGTTCTGGGTGTAGGAGATCTATGTAGGAGTGTAGGTAGCGGCCCTCGTAGATGCGATTCCCTTTGGGCAACAAGGCCATCCATTGAGGGAAGATACCCGGCCAGGCACGGTCGCTGCAGGACTGTGATAGGTTGATGGACAACTTCAGACGATAGTTGATCGAAAGAGAATCTTCCTCTTCCCAGGTTTTGAGAATCTCAAGCAAGGATCGCACGGCCCGCGTATAGCTTTCATCATTGGCAGCCCGTTCGACTGGCGATTCAGCTCGGGCGCTGGCGGCATCCTTGTAAGGTGGAAGGATAGGAATAAACTCAAGACCGGCGAGGAATGTGCGTCTCGCAGGCGTGAGCAATTGGGTGAATTTCTCCAATTCATCGCTATCGATCCTGATGTCTCGGAATGTCCATCTCTCCACGGCGGTCTGAAGGCGGCGTGAGACGGTGGCGAGGGCTGCACGTGACAAGCGAGGACGGAGGTACTTGTATGGTTGTCGGGGCTTGAATCTACCAGCCAAAAGATACGAGACGATGTTGTCGATGATGTCCTGAGGTAGAGTATCCATGGCCAAGGTTGAAGCTGGAGATGTCAGTGAAAGGAAGAAGGGGGTCATTTTAATATGGAAAATGGGTCGCCGCCTGAAACCATCTCTAGCAGGCAACCAACACAGCAGCCGACAAGGCAGTATGATTGGATAACATGGCATCAGCAAGATGATTGTATTGGCTGTCTCTTTAGGCAGCTTTGCCAGCACTACCCAACCACAACGTGTACTTTTCGATGGCCTTTTGCATGGCATCAGTCCCTGCCTCGATGATGTTGGTCAACGGTTTATCCGACATTTCCTTCATGACGCCCAGAAAGTGCCTATTCATGCCCTTGTTGATGTTGATCTTGGTAATGCCGGCTTTGATGCATCGTTGGGATATTTCCTCGTCAAAGGGATCTGCGCCGTGGAGGACGAGGTAGACTTTATCGCCGACGGCTTTGTTGACGGCCTCGAGACGGTCGTACTCGAGGTTGATCCCTCGAGGCCCGTATTCGCCGTGGACGTTTCCAAAGGCGGGAGCCAGCATTTCAATGCCTGTATCGACAAATTCTTGTGCCTTGTCGGGCGTAGTCAAGATGCCCTCGAGATCAACCGTGTCGGCGACGCCATCCTCACCACCTTCGATGCGGCCTGGCTCAGCTTCCGTTGCGATGCCTTTCTCATGGCAGTACGCAACCAACTCCTTGGTAAGAGCCAAGTTATCGTCGTAATGGCTCATGTCGCACATGATGCTGTCAAACGCATTCTCCATATCAGCAGCGCGACGCACTAGTTCTGGTGTCTGGCAGTGATCGAGATGCAACGCGACCGGGACCTTGGCGTGTTGACAGGCGTCCGCTGCAGCGCGCACAAGTGAGGTGCCGGCATATGTGATGGCCCAGGGAAACAAGAGAACCATGGCAGGCGATGATGAAGCTTCGGCAGCTCTTACGGTCGCTAAGACGCCTTCGAGATTGTAGCAGCACATAGCGGGTACTGCATATCCTCCTGTTTTGGCATCGCGGAGGATGCGCAACGTCTTGTTGGAGTCGGCGGTTGGTGGCATGGTGTTTGCTCGAAATAATATCTAGATGAGTTTACTCTTACAGCTTCAATTTCGACTGAGGGGCAAAATACAGCTTCCGCGGGGATCTCTATCAATTCCACGGCCTGCAACGCTCATCTTGAATGCTGCTCTCTCGCATTCTCGGCTTACCCGTTCGGGCTTCCCCATCTTTTCCGGCCGGGACCGGAACCCCGGTTCGGAAAACATCTCGGCGAGGTGACCGATGACGGTTGATCCCCCCCTCAGATTCGGTCTTTTAAAGCCCCGAATGAAGCAGGAGCGGGGTGGTTCGGCTCGGTTTACTCTTACGGGGTGATGGGTGCATTGATGTGCGTGGAAAGACGCGAGATCAACGGGGCCATGTTGGAGCACAAGATAAGATCACCTTGTCAGAGATACCTGGGTCATGCAGTTCCCATTCTCACTTACAACTTCATTTTGACAAGTAGTCAATTCAAACTATGACTTCTACAAAGGATCCTGTCGCTTTTATCGGCCTTGGAGCCATGGGCTTCGGCATGGCCACCCAACTCCTCAAACAAGGTTACCCGTTAACCGGCTTCGACATCTCGGCTCCAATTCTGCAGAAGCTCCAAGAAGCGGGCGGCAAAATTGCATCGAGCCCAGCAGATGCTGTCCGCAATCATCAGTATTGCGTCTGTATGGTCGCCACGGCGCAACAGGCTGAGCAGGTTCTCTTCGATGGGGATAGCCCAGCGATACCTGCACTAGCCAAAGATGCTGTCTTGCTGCTGTGCTCTACCGTGCCCTGTGGTTTCGTCCAAGATCTACAAAAACGCATCCAGAAACAAGGACGTGGCGACATCCTGCTTGTTGACTGTCCTGTTTCTGGCGGCGCAATACGAGCTGCTGACGGCACACTATCCATCATGGCTGGAGCTTCAAAGGAAGCCATATCAAAGGGCTACGGCCTCCTCCAAGCCCTCTCAGACCCTCAAAAACTTTACATAGTCGGCGGAGGTATTGGAGCCGGCAGCAACATGAAGATGTGCCATCAAGTCCTCGCCGCCAACCAAATCCTCTCGGCGAGCGAGGGTCTAGGATTTGCCCACCATCTGGGCCTTGACTTGGCTGAGACGGGGAGGCTCCTGGTCTCCTCGAATGGGTGGAGTTGGATGTTGGGAAACCGTTTGCCTCGCATATTAGACGCTACGGTCCCTCTCGCTAGCGCGGTAACCATTATTCTGAAAGATACGAGCATCATCACCTCAGAGGCGAGGCGGTACGGATTTTCGACTCCGATGACGAGCACAGCCGAGCAAATGTACTTCTTGGGCCTTGGCAAAGGTCTAGGAAGTCATGATGATGGTCATTTGATTCAGCTATATCTCGAAGGGGGTGCAAGGCTTGGTGTGCTCGAAAAGGATATGGCGGTCGATGCCAAGGTTCAGTTGGTCGTGAACCTGCTCAAGGGCATCCATACATGCGCAGCAGCAGAGACTCTTTCCTTTGCCCATCATGTCGGTCTAAACTTAGACCAGGTTCATGAGCTCTGTGTTCACGCTGCCGGAGGAAGTGCCATGCTCAAGGCCGTCGGCAGTGACATCATCCGAGTTCTCCGCGGCCAGCCAGTGGAAGCGAAGGAAGGGCTGTGCGCGTTAGCGAAGGAGTTGGAGCAGGCGGTTGAAGAGGGACAGAGACTGAAACTCCCCTTGTCTCTGGGAACTCAAGCGCTGAACCTTTTCCGCTTGGTGTTGCGGCACAAGCCCCAGGATTCCCCTGATGTACCGGTTGCTTGGATCGTCAAGGCCTGGACGTAAAACTCTTGTCTGTCGTCAAATTGGGTATTATTTCGATAATTAACTTGTTAAATGATTATATCCTTTTGCGTATCAGGGAAATTCTGGTCGTCGACAGTGGTAAACTCCCCTTCCATGATCGCCCAGAATTGATCCAGAGGCATATCCCGAAAAGGATCCTGGAAATGCTCATTTGGGTCAAAATTAAGAGTCTCCATTCCATGACTGTCGAACGGGCTCGGGGATACGACACTCTGCAAGGTATTTGCCCTTTGGAGCTCATGCGAACACACCCTTGGTACTTGTTCTGCCACAACCCCTCTCCAGGGTACTTGATTCATCCTCCGCGAGATCTCGAGAACTCCCTTGATAAGCTTCTTGTTCTGTCCACTCAGCAATCTGGGTTATTATGGATCTTGCAGCTTCCACGCATGTGTTTTGCCCTTGAAGGAGATCTGAAGCTTATGAACCACAACATAAAAACAAGATCGAGAAACAGTTTTCCGTTAGTCAAGCTTTATTAAGCGTAAGTATTCTTTTCACTAACTACTCTTTTACAAGCCTGGTAGAACCATCCATTCGTTAGCCGATGAGTTGGATGGTACCCTCGACCTGAAGGTGGCTGAACCCGTCAAGACAAGGGCCAATCCGAATAAGCAGGTGTCGAAGAAGCAGGTGTTGAAAGCAACTATTTTGATGCAGTGTGACCACCATTGTACTCCATCGGTATCTCTTCTGCGTCTTGATTGATCCTTCTTCTCCCGCTCAAGTCAACGTGCTGAAAGCCAAACCCAGGGTGGCCAATGAAGAGACAGCACACGGCCAGATATATCATTCTGCAAGAGATGAGTTCACTATTCAAGGGTGGAGAAATAAAGTAAGACTTACACGCCCTCCAATCCGATAAAAAGCCCCTCATCGGTGATCTTGTCCGAGTTGCTATACCCCTGGCTAAGCTCGTCGACACGATAAATGCAGCGCACCAGGATCAGCAAGATGCCCGCAGCAAGTCCCCCAAAGAAAATCTGCTGGCGAGTGGTAATGGCTGCCTTGAGGCTAGAGCCCCGGGATCTCTGTAGTTGAGCGAAGCGGATCATGTAGTCGGCAAAGAAGCCACAGAAGATGACGAGGACAATGACCTGCAGGATTAGACCAGCCATCGCAAGATCGATGCCCGTCTTGGAAGCGCCTCTTGAAGATGAGGACAGTCCACATCCGGCTGCTTGGAGGACCAGACAGGTGACATCGGCTGAGATGAAAATCCAGTAAAACATCTTGGCAGGCAGACGGGAGATTTCGGCAGAGAAGAACTGGATACTAACATGCCCTCAACATTAGTGCTTAAAGTATTTGTGAGTATCAAGAGGGCACATACGCTTTGGATAGCGTCACGTAGATGGCTGCTGTGTAAAAGACAGGCCCACCAGTGACACAAACCATCTGAAGCATGAACCCTCTAAACGACCAAGGATTCCTCCAGAGCACGATTCGTCCGCTGTAACCGATAATGGCGTAAAGGCAGCCAGCGGCCATGAAAGCCATGAACCACCAGCTGCGCCATCGAACACCCAAGGAAACGTGAATGCTGAGAGCGATGACGTATAGGGCCATGAAGGTTATGTTGGCTGGTAGACTTGGGCGGTACTGGTAGATTGTCCATTCGATAGGACAGAGATCGAGGGTGCAGTTTGCTCCAGGGCCGAAGGACTGGAACATTCCACGGTGAACCCATGTTCCGTTGGGCAGTTCGTGAAGGTATTCCGGGTTAATACCCGACTTCATTGCGGTTTCGTAATCCATGTTAAATCGTGCGAAGGCGTGAAAGGACTGAGTTAAGAAGATGGTGAGAACTTGGACATGATCATGTTGAGAGTCTTATACATCCCTCTCTTGTTTTCTCTATGCCAATGCCCCAGCTATCAACCCCAAGTTTCTATTCCAATCTTTTAGATGGAGGATTCCGTATTCTCTTTCTCTCCATCCTTGGGGTGGCTGATGCTTAACGAAGTAGGTGAAGCATTATTGGCTCGTTCCTGGTAAATCTACCAGCATCATGATCCTTCAGCCATGTCTTATTGGTTTAACAGTCAACAAGCGAATGAGGCGCATGGCCTGGTCCGTGCGGTGAGAATGCGACGGAGACAGCCCTCTTTCGCTAACGATCCATTGACAACTTGGGTTCCTTCATCTCTCGATAGGCGACGTATCCTGACCATTCCACGACCTCGGCCCCTGACTCCAAGGCAAGAGATGGAGTCTCCCAACGCGGCTATGGCCGTGGCACGAAAACCCTATCACACTAAGAGGACCCATACCAAGTCGAGAAATGGCTGCAAGCTCTGCAAGACGCGTCGGGTCAAGTGTGACGAGGCTCGACCGGCATGTCGGAGCTGCGTCATGCGCAATACCGCCTGTGTTTACCCCCAACAAGCTCCACCTCCCCGAGCACAAGCTCCTTCGCCTGCCTCGCATATTCCTCATGAGCCCCTCTTCATACCTTCTCCCGTACGGGATGCTGCCGACATGAAGCTGCTGTGGTTCTATACCAGCAAAGCCTGCAGCACGTCCTTCATTATTGAGCCTGCGAGAGAGGCACGGGTCACCAACATCTTGAAGGTTGACATCCCACGCATCGCCTTCTCATCCCCGTTCTTGATGGATTGTCTACTCGCCACCTCGGCATTACAACTCGAGCTTATGGGCCAGGATGTCGACACTTATCGCGCCGTTCGCTATCGCTCTCACGCGTTCCAGGGCTACCGCAAAGCCATCGCAGAGGCGAAGCCCGAGACGTTCCCGGCAATCATTGCATGTTCTATACTTCTCACCAACCTTGCATCTCACATGTTTCGTGAAGAAGAGACTGAACAGCTGTACATCATCAACTGGATGACGCTATGGAGAGGCATTGGTCACGTTATAGATCTCGTGAGCCCTCGGAAGATATGGGAGTCTGGACTGGCCGAGTTATTCTTGAGGCCATGTGTTGACCCAAACCAATCCGCCTTTTACATCCCTAGCCACCTACTCTCCGTCGTGTCCTCTATCGGGCCTGAGGATCTGGACTATCCTCACATCGGCACCTACTACGCCGCCCTACGCTATCTCGGATCCCTCTACTTCAACCTGTCAAAGAACTCCGAGCCAGCCATGAACTTGCGAATTCTAACCTGGTTCACCTACCTACCCGAGTCTTACGTCGGACTTTGCCGTAAACGGAGACCCCGTGCCCTCATCATTCTCGCCCACTATCTTGTCTTTATTAAGTTGATAGACACAATCTGGTGGGCAATAGGCATCGGAAACCGCGAGATCCGTGGCATAATCTCCTGCCTCGGAAATGAATGGTCTTCGAAGCTTGCCTTACCGCGACAGGCCTTATCAATAGAGGGACGACTTGAGATTGCTAGGCTGCTTCTTGATGACCAAAAATGGGAGTTCCCGGTTATTTTTGATGAGAATCTTGACTCTGGAAGGCCCATACCGGGGGGGCATTCAGCTGAGCTCACGCCGACGATGGTTTCTCCACTGAAGCCGAATACTAGGGGGTTTCAACAAGATAAGATCACACTCGCTGCCATGGCGACGAATTGATGGGCTCTAAGGATGCTGGACAAAGCGTCAAGTCACTGAAGTGATTCATAGAAAGGTAATAAAGTAAGCCAATTCAAACATCATTCATCACCATCTCAGCATCCTCTTAACTTTCCTGCATGCAATGAGATGCCTAGGCAGTTCAAAGCAACTCCCGAAAGCTTCACGGCCGCACATCCGAGAGCGATCGCAACAAGCTCGCCAGCCCCTGGCCATTACTCACCCTTCTCCTTATCCATTCAGTAACGCCCCGTGATCCTGCGAATTTGCTTGTCCCAGATGTAAATGGGAATACCAAGAAGTCTCAGTGCACCAGTCAGGCCTCCAAAGGTTCCAGAGGCCTCGTCGTGGCCATTCTTCTCGATGAATGGACTGATTCCGTAGCTGACGCTGAATGTAATGATGCCTCGGAATGCACAGATGATGACAAGTGGGCTAGCACACTGGGGGTAACTATCCAAGAGGTAGGCAATGGAAACGATGTTTAATCCAAAAAAGGTGAAATAGTATGTTGCCACTGCCCAGACGTAGACGAATCAATGATACTGAGTTGGATGGGTTGGTGGGTTAACCAAGGCTACACCATCGCCAACATTGATGCCCGCGGCGCTGAAAACAGCGACGGTGGTGCTGTCTGCATAGGCGCTCAAGAGGGCGAGAATACACAAGACGTCATCGAAGCTCTCGCGAAGCTGCCTTGGTGCAATGGGAGCGTGGGAATGGCCGGAAATTCCTATTTAGCCATTACGCAATGGCACGCCGCTGCTCAAAAGCCTCCATCCTCGAAGGCGATTGCACCCTGGGAGGGCTGCGGAGACATTTCAGGGGGCAGTTTTGTCGGGGAGGATGGTTCACCAAGAGCAACTTTGACCTCATCACAACATTGGTCATCAAGGGCAACCATAGTGTTGGAGATTTTGCCGAGATGTACCGCCGCAGCCCCGTTGTCAACGCATACTAGAACGACAAGCGCGCTAATTTTAGCAATATTGACATTCCTTCCTTCATCACGGGGTCTAACCTCAGTCAGATTCATACTATGGGCGGTGTGCGAGGCTGGATGGAGCTGAAGAGTGACAAGAAGTGGATCAAGTGGTGTGGACATCAGGAGTGGTTTGAGCTATATGGCGAGAGAGAGAGTTACCTAGAGCTTAAGGTAAGCATCTTATGTCAACATCCCTTGTTAATACCGTCACTAATAATCACAGAAATACTTTGACAAGTATCTCAAAGGCATCCACAACGACCGGGAGGAGACACCCCGAGTCCGCTGGGCAACTCTCCAATATGACCAAGGTCGTGTCGAGGAAAACATCGAGTTGCCCGACTTTCCTCCGCCAAACACTGATGCCTGCTCGTTGTACCTTGGGCCTAATAACAGTCTTCTCGACACTATTCCTTCTGTCGGCACCATATCTCAAGATTCCGAGGATCGATGATCCATCTCTAAATTTCGATACACTTTCGAAAGGCCCTTGCGAATTCTGGGACTCCTCAAGGCAGAGCTGTACATGAGTCGTGATGCTCTGGATGACTTGGTCGTCTTTGTTCAACTACGAAAGCTCGACAAGGTTGCGATTCCCCATCGAGAGGACCCCTGTCAAGTTAGTTGAAGAAATGTCTGAGAAGGAGCGTGTAAGCCTTACGATCCACAACGGCTCTATGGGAATCCTCCGAGTCTCTCATAGAAAGATTGACTACCGGGCTGGAGAGAGCATTCAGGTGGATATTCTGGGGTAGTATCCTGGGTTCACTGAGGGCAGCGTTTTCCAAGCCCCGGCTGGATAGTGAGAAGAACAAGGGGCAGGCACACTGTTCACTTCGGCGGAGATTACCCTAGTCGGGTCATCCTTCCTTTTATAGAGTTGTGGATGATACATATAGAAACGGGTTTCGTATTGTTGGAGTAAATGCGGCTCTGAATGGGAGTGCTTGGGTCTTGGTTGACTGGTGCCCACATAGCCTTCGTCATAGGTACTTGATCCCTGTCAGTTATGTGGCCCCTGAATGGAGATTGGTATAAACTCAACTATTATAACCTTTCTATCACTTTCCTATACGTCGAGGGGAGAGTCTGACGCTTCCAGGGTGCAAGAAGACTGGCCTGGGTGGACTGGGTGGCCATGTTCTTGAACAGGGTTACGACAACCATGCAGTCAATGACAAGCCATCAGAATCGCTCCGGTATGCTAGCGCAATGGTAGCGCGTAGTCCTCCTAAGACTAAGGCTCAGGGTTCGAGTCCCTGGTGTACCGTCAAAGGATAATTTGGCAGTTCAGTTGTTGTGATTCTTTTGCCCAGTTCGAGTTTGTCTACCCTTTTTGTTGGGGACAGCTTCCCCTCAGGCATATAAGTTGGGCATCTCTTTTTGCCGCACAATTATGGCACCGTATTGAATTGCTAACTAATTATTGGGAGGGGCCTCTTGGTCATTTTTGTCTGTTGACACGAACCTGGGGAGTTTCTCTGAGACTTCAATACAGTCGACGTTATAGCTTAGGCCCCTTGGCTCCTCCCCTCCAAACTATATCTTGATGGTCTCTATGGGCGTACACATCAAACTCAATATCCGTCGAAGGAAGCTGGAATACAGTCTATCGTGAGTCAGTAAACTACATCACAAGCAACAGTTCTTGCCAATGGTGGAACCGTCTCGGTTGACTAAATCGCAAGACACTCCTTAACCGAACCGAACCGAACCGAAGTTACAAAACAAGGTCAATAGACTGACCACCTGGGACTTTTCCAGCATGACCCATCGAGATCTTCCGTTTCATCTTCAAGCTCAAGATCATTATGGTGAACTATTCACAGCTTCAGCAGGAAAAGAAGTTCACAGGGGCCTGTCTCGAGCCGGTCGAGACCGACACCTCGTATCAGCCCCCAAAGATAGGGACATCGTTAACTGCTATGACGCATTGTTGACTTCTATGACGCATCCAAGAGGATTTGTCGCGCACGATATAAAAGAACACAGTGAGATACACAAGACAGCATTAAAACCCAAGGCTGTAAAACACCGTAGTAGTATCACGTTGGCTATCGTGATGTTCTCAATAGTAATAAAGTCTTTTAATATTTATACTTAACTCCTATTTTTTCTCTGAACGAAATAATACGTCTCACAGTTCATGCTAGTGACAGTTGCGTCTTAGGTACCTGGGCAGAACCTCGCGGCCCGGACTCTTGAAGCAGCAGGCATGCCCGAGACATGCCCTCCCGAAAGGCTTCGGCATGGCTGTTGCAAGTGTTGAGTAAAATGTTCAAGTTGAAGGACATTGATCCCGCAAAATGGGCATTGCAAGCGACCCATGTGATCCATAAAGTCTCTAGGCTCAGCAGGAGCAGGCGATCCGCTCGCCAGTTGGAGTTGCTCCGCGATAGGTTGGGTGAAATACGAAAGCCACCTTCCGCTGCGGAAAATAGTCGCGCGAGGTGTAAGTTGGGGCGACATCATGGCCGGTGGCGGACGTGTTTGTGTTTCAGGCGGGCGTAGATGGTTGGGGATAGAGGATCCTGGAGTGTATGGACTCGGTGGCATCATGGGGGACTGAATCCCTCTTCCGGGCTGACTATTGCCCAAGCCAGACATGTGAGGAGGTTCAAGTAAATCCTGGATTGATGGCAATCGGCAGGTAGGCTTTTCCAGGTGGCTCGTTTGGACCCTGAGCTCAGAGTTCACGGTCTGTAGCCGAGGGATGGAGTGAGTTGGACGCACGTGTCTCGGCCTGTCCTGGATCACAGGAGTTATAGTATAGGGTCTTCGACCCTCAGCGAGATTGGGTGAGCCCTGCGTGGTGTGCAGGGTTTCCTGAGGTCTCCCCGGGCGTGGGTCTTGCAAGGTCTGCTCCGCGTCTACCTGTCTTAGCGGAAGCTGAGGTCCGATGCTGTTTTCTATCATTCTGCATGCGAGCTGGGCTAAGATCGTCGTTTCCGGGGTCACTGATGGTGTCGGCTGAAGACCAGGAACATCTTGCTGCCCAGGTACTAGCAACTGAGCCTCCTTATCCGGTGTAGGTGTTGGTGGTTCCGTAATTGTGCTGTCGGTGTTTGGGATTGTGGCCATGCCAATGCCAGAATCACCATCTTCAGGCTCTCCTTGAGGTTCATTGGCCGCAACTACCGGTTCTTCCTCGACAACAGATTCGTTGACAGCAGAGTCCGCCGGCTGTTCTTGGTTCATGCCCGTATCCTTACCCGCGACAGATTCTTCGTCGGATGATGAGTCTTCGCCGGTGAGGTCAATGACTATGGGTACTGTAGGTCTCGATTCCGCGTCTTGAGCAGGCTGCGAGGTTTCTGCTGCCTCTTCTGCCATAGGAACGGTCTGATCCGACGGTTGGAAAGATCCGTTTTGGTGTATTGTTGGGTGAGGGCCTTGTCATGTCAGTAATGGTCACCCGTCGACTAGAAGTGTTGTCTAGAGATTGCTTACTTTTCTCTCCCACAGGATCCATCCTTTTCAACTCCCCTTGGATACCTCTCTCTTCCAACTCCGCCTCGATACTTCTCTCTTCTGATGCGGCTTCTGCAACCCGCTCTTCTTCAGCCCTTCGAGACTTCAAATAGTCCAGGACCTGTCCCTGAATGTCAGGCTCCAGCGCACATATCTCAGGAGACTGCAAATCCTTGGATGGGACCCAAGCAACTTCGCTTCTGTCGGAAAATGGTACGCCATTGAAGAACATGACGGGAAACTCTCGCTTCGAAATAAATTTGCCACCGGCCTCGTATCCTTTGCTCCACCGAATCGTCTTGGCCGTGGAGTCGTAGGTATAGCATGGAGGGAGGCTCTTGAGTAGTCCCAGGTCTTCGATCGACTCTGGAACACCTACCTTGTCGAGGTTCTCAAGCGGGAGAATGAGTGCCGCGGTCCATTTCTTCAACACTCTCCAGTAGACCTGATAGACTTCCCCGGGCGTTGGGTCCGTGATTACCATGAACCTCCGACGTCGAGTTGAGTTGCTGATCTTAAGTGTGAATTTGTCACTGCCTTCTTCTTGGTAGTCGTCATCATCATCGCTGACTGGGACCTCGGGCACGGCGGCGATAGTCTGGTACCCTACCTCAATGCTGTCAGCAGCACGAGGTTGTCTGCGAGTTCCAAACGTCTCTCTGGCGATAGTATTGTTCTGCTCGGCAAGGACTTCATCACAATTCAAAACCTCATATCCCATCATCTTGATGACCGACTCATAGTCTCGTGGCTTATTGGGATGCTTGCTCTGGCAGATGTGGCGAGATGCTGCTTTGAGTGGGTTCTCCTTGAAGTTGACATTGTGCCTCCAGCATCTTATGATGTACCACTTGCCGTAATCGGGAGGATACTGTATGATGAGTCGTTTGACGGGCGCATTGCCGTTCCGGAAGACATCGGCAAAGGTGACGGTTCGATTCTCTTGTTTATGTCGGTGTCTTTTTGGAGCAGGTAGATGACTAGGACTCGCCTTTCTCTTGTTTGATGGCTAAATCATTCGTCTCAGGTCATGTAGAGTCTTTTAAGGCATCTCACTAACCTCATCAGCAGAAAGGGCGGTGGAAGCGATGGATGGGCCTCGTGCTTCGTTGTTCTCGGAGACCGGTGTCGCCAGCATTGTCGGTGTAATTGGGCTTGCACCTTGAACAGTCCCGTTGGGACGATCAGTCTGAGTAGGGTCACAGTTTCTCTTCGTGACATGAGACTCCATGTCCCTCAGAATGGGGTTTAGGAATGTGGCCAGTTCCTTCACGACAGCATCAGTTTCGTCGTGCCAATCCCTTGTCGCCTCTTTCAGACCAGACTCCCTGTCAAGGATGAGTCTACTCCTTTCCGCGAGGAAAACTTGGCGTTCTTCTTCTCGCCTTGTCGCTTCGAGTTTGGTGTTGACAGCGTCCAATGCGAGTGCATTTCTCTGGGCTGGCTGTGGTATCTTGTCAAGGGCTCTCAAACACGCCTCCGTCTCTATGTTGATCTGAACCACCAAGTGTATTGACTTGGGTAAATCGTTGACCATTCTGTGATGAGTGAACAAGACTTTTGTCAGTGAGAGAGGGAGGTGAGATGGATGGGAATTCCGGGTGTGGTGACCTCTCTCTCCTTATGAGTCCATGGTTGAGAGAGCACAGCATATGAGAAATGCCCATCTGTCACAAATCATGCACGCTAGAGTGATTGTAGTGACAAGGTACTCCTTAGGCTGCACAATCAAGCATGTGGACTCCACCAACGGTTACACAACCTCCACCGGCCCTCCAAATCTTGGCGGGCGATGGTTAAAGGGGCTTCCTGAGCGTGTTAAAGGACATCATAGAGCCGAGAACCCGATTTTGATGTCTTTCCTTGCATCTTCGAGTTCATTAACGTCCAATTTGACTCCATCGTCCCATGCTTCATGGGCGATATCGATGGGTTGAAAGGAAGCAGGGTTATGCATCCCAGCATGCGGGATGTTGTGGCGTTGATGGTTGCATCCACCGCTTTTCAGCTCTTCGTGAAAGCAGCCTGTTAATTGGCTGAGAGATTTGTTTGCTACCAGCCATTTCTCCCAGCATGTTTATCATAGGCTTTCAAGCGCGCGTGTGACCGCGAGTACGATGAATTGGCCAAAGTCGATGGGTCTATCATCCCTGCCTGACTAGGTATTATTGGTTTACCCATCCTTCAATGTTTGGAGCCGATGCCGCGTTACTATGCGGATGGATATGTAGCCGAAGCCTTATACCGACCCGGCTTACTCTTGTCACAGTCTACTGCTTTCGTTTGCCCCAGTCTTGAGGCGATCAAGGTGCCTGAGGAATATCCACTTATCACCAAGAGCTCGTTGGTTTCTTGTTTCTTGGTGGACTGCTCATGAACACGACGAATGCAAACGGCCGAATGAAATCTCTTGGGTCCGCCCTCAAGTAGATGAGAGCCCGGCCAAAAGGAGAGCCCCCAGGTGTCTCGGTTTTTGCTTTTCCTGGCGTTTTACTTTCAACGCCATGTTTTAAAACGTCATTCATTTACAAGGGGTCTATGGAAGAAGACCTTGGAGGACTCAGCCTGGAAGCCATCTCATCTCGTCTAAACGATGAATATGTACATGAATAGGGAAAAATTGAATAGCGTGGTCAGACGTGCTTACGTTGATCCTCAAAATGCTAATGAATAAGGACTAGCTGTGCATCAATAAGGAGGAGGCCTTATGAGGCTGTGCAGGCGCTGACGGCTCAGTTTGCATAATTACTCAGCATATATCAAAGGATTGAAGCGTGGCTGGAGTCTTGAGAATTAGCACCGCGATCTCACCCCCAAACTTTCATAATGAATTGGCTATCAGCTAACCCAAGTGTGCTGAGCTGCTTGACAGCCTACAGCCCAAGCTGTAGGCGGCCACATCTTTCCCCAAAACAGCTCTTGCTACATCATGCACGACTATGCTGCTGGGGGCGAAAACGGTGCAGAAGGCAGGCGATTGGGATCTGCAACAAGCCTCGTTACACTACCAGGGTCTGGGCTGGCATCGAACAGTATCTTGCGTATTACTGCCTAATACAAAGTGATACAGAGTGACTTTGGAGGCCTGAGGGTTCACCAACGGCAGGGATCAGCTCGGAAAGATGCAGGCGTGAGAAAATCGGCGCAAAACCTGGCGACGAGCCTGCAGCCCAGCCAATCCCAACGTCCAAAAGCTGCAGGCCTCCCCAACGCCCTGCAGGGCCTCGCCATTGCACAGCCCAGGTGCCTATTTGCCTCTCTGTTCACCTTTGCTGACGCTGCGGCAATAAATCGTGGCTCCTGTCGATGGAACCGTTTCATCGACGATTCTTTGCAAGTTCATCCTCGGTCGAGCACCTCATACATTAGGCAAAGATAATTCCCCAAGATGGCAGAGGCACTTGGAATCGTCGGAAGTGTCATCGGCATCATTCAAATCACAGCGACAGTTGCGCTTCGGCTAAACTCACTCATCCAAATCATTCGCGATGCCCCAGATGACATCCACCATCTCCAAGATGACGTTGCCAATCTTGCTGCCGTTCTAGACACAACGCATGAGCTGTCGGAGCAATACCAACATGTCGAGGCCCCGTCATTAACGAGGGCGTTGAAAGGGCAACTGGGGGCATGCGAAAAGTCCATGCAGGATATCCGGAGTTTCCTGAACCCTCTCGTTCAGAAGGCATCGGGAGGGAAAAGGTTTATCAGAATGGTAGAGTGGAACCTGAAGAAGAGTGAGCTTCGCGACTTGAGAGAAAGGCTCAGTGAAGGGAAAGCTGGTTTGAACCTGACGATAACTAGTCTGCACGGGTAAGGTCTCGAGAAGAATAAACGAGAAGCTGGGAACATTTTCTGCTAACACTCGTTCAGGTATCTTGAAGGGAAGAAGCTAGACGAAATCAAGTCCGACATAGGCCAGCTCTATGAGAAGATCATGTCTGACTTTAAAGATATTGTTCGAGGAGAGGAATTCCGAAGACAGATTGAGAAGGATGTTGATAATGACTCGGTCAGAGACGGACAGAGTGACGCCGGTTTCGTGATGAGGAACTTTATGAATCAGACGCCTGCAATCGACTACCCTGATCAAAGAGCTGGGGCATCTGGGCAAGTGCAAAAACCACCACCAGATGGACATACACCATGCTAACCAACTGAAGCACTTCCGATACCCTCGCAGGCGGCGATGATCTCTTCAACATGGACAATCCCGAAGCCATGCTCGATGCCGTCCGCAGCCAGAACAAACAATACGTCCGTGCCCTCATTTCTAGGGGTGTAGGTCTCACAGGAAGGTCAAAGCAAGGATTCACAGTCCTTCACTATTGCGCCTTTGACAACGATGTGGCCATGGGAAAGCTCTTGATCAAGAGCGGGGCCCAGCTCAACACAAAGGATTTCCACCTACGAAGTCCACTTCGATTGGCTCTATCCTTGCCCTCTTATGAGTTTGCTGAGTCGCTCGTCGACAGTGGGTGCGATATCGGTGATTCTGTGGAAGAGCTCAGGCGACTAGTAGTGAGAGATGGAGAAATACCTGGGCGAACCGGTCTCTTTCAAGCCCTTTCAAGGACACTGAATCTGTCAGATCAATGCTCTTTCCTCCATGCGGCCATTCGATCAGGGGATACAAAGAGCCTAAAGGTTCTTTTTGACTCAGGGTTTGACCCAAAATTGAAGGATGAGACTGGTAAGTCAACCGAGATGATCTTTCAACCTCAAAATCTAACATTATAAAGGATTGTCACTCTTCTTTTACGCATTATTACATGAGAATGTCCCTTCTCTGCGATTTCTTTCAGAGAACGGTGCGGATCTCAACGAATGGCTTCCTGCAAGCACAATACCGAAACTGAACCCCAGTTTGCGAAGGCAACAAGAGATACAGAAAGCCCTGACTCGAGGGGCCACTCCACTACACCTAACGGCGAGAGTCATGAACGATGTCAAAATGATTAAGCTGTTGTTGGAACTGGGAGCAGACCCGAATCACGTTCTGGGCACACCTAATCGTAGGTATACCAACATAAAACTTCCAACAGCGACTGACTTTTCTAAAGATGAAATCGTACTGATCGGCGTTTGTGCCAATCACTTTCTTGGGGTGGCTAGAGAGCTTCTCAAGGCAGGAGCCAACCCGAACTATACCTGTAATGACGGCCGCAACGCAATGTACTGGGCATTGTACTGCGGAAACGTGGAACTATTCAAGTTGCTCATCAAACACGGTGGCGATGTAAACTATCGATGGGCACATGATGAGTGCACACTAGTCATGATGGCTTCTGAGAGGGGAAACATGGATATTCTTCGAGTTCTAGTGGACGCAGGAGCTGATGTAGGGAGTCAAAACAAGAAGGGGGAGAGCGCGTTAGACCTTGCGAAGCAGAATAACAAGAAGCAGGTGGTGGAGTTTTTACAAAAGGCTATTCAGCGAGGGACAGGAAGAGATGTAAAAGACCCCGTTACGCTGTTTGAGCTACGGGAATCATACACCAAGCAAGGGGTCGTGTTGTAACAGGCGGGATGAATACCACAGGGTAGCGTCCACGATAAATCTGGGAATGTTATCCTCGTTATTTCAAGTTTTGAACTCTTGTGCGACACCACAGCAGTTACATCGAGGACTCTCAGAGTCAAATTCATGTTATCTTAGTTCACAGTTCGTGATTGTTTCTTATCTGAGTCTTAGGAAGCGGGACTTTCGTTGCCGTCACATACTTCCGAGTGCCTAGTTCGCAAATCGAATAGTTTTTCGATGCCAATAAAGTCGGAGGCAGACGAAGCACCGAGATAGACTGACGTAAACCGCATTCTCGGCACCAGTGCATTGAAGAACTAAAAGGCCCCTATAATGCTTGGCTGACGTTGGGCTGGTCAGGGTCGGCTGAGAATGCTGGCTTCACCTTGGTGGATATCAGATCAAGGTGACGTGACTGAGCTGAAAAAGACAGAGAGTCAGAGGCCGAGGCCATGTTCCTAGCCAATCCCAAGCAAATGTTCGTTCGTCCATGCATAATATCAGAGGCTCCCAATCAGAAACAGAATACGGATACACAGCCCAGCCCTTGACCTTCGAGGGGGGTTAAAAGTGCAGTGAAGCAGGAACAGCTGTGACCGCAATTGGTGTGTTTACTTTCACCAAAGTGTTTTAACACCGGTAGCACAGTGTGATATCCCGCACTGTGCCCACAGTGGCTTCTCTTATAATGCAAAGATTGCCAGGCACAATGGCAAAGAGCGCAGTTTTACTTTCGCATCTGATCTACTCTTACTATCTCCTCCTTCACTTTCCAGAGTCGTCCCTGTTCCATCGCTTTCTCAGATCGTGAACGGGACGACAGCATGACCGGCCGTTTATATTATAACAATACTTGGATCGTCGGTTTTACCCAGTCGCAGACATACCTAGGTCAGTATCAAGTCGGGCTTCAAATGAGTCGTCTAGGTCTATCATGCATGCTTAATCACAGTAAAAACGGTACTGCAGCAAAGTCCCAGTTCTTTTAAGCATCGCGCAAGGAAATCTCTAGCAGTCAGGCACGCTGACCGGAATATTAATGTGCACACTTGTCGCCAACCCGCTCAGACTCGTCTCCTTAAACTCGTTTCTCATTCCCTTGGCCGTCAGCCGCATGGCTCGGATAGCATCATCGAGCCTCACTCTCTGTGTTCCAGTCTCGCTGCTCAGAGCCAAATTGGCACTCGAGATGGCCTTTGTGGCCCCCAGGGCGTTTCGTTCAATGCAAGGGGCCTGAACAAGACCACCGATGGGGTCACAGGTCAGTCCGAGGTTGTGTTCGATACCAATCTCGGCGGCTTGCTCAATCGTCTCAGGGCTTGCGCCCATGCATGCAGCAAATGCACCAGCAGCCATGGAACAAGCTACACCCACTTCAGCCATACATCCACCTTCAGCAGCCGAGATGGTAGCTCCACGCTTGTACAGCATACCGATGGCGGCAGCTGTGAGCAGGAACGTGGGGATATCTCGCTCCAAGTCATCGCTGATGAACTCGATCGTGTACTTGAGAACAGCAGGAATGATGCCTGCAGCACCGTTGGTGGGGGCCGTGACGATTCGGCCGCCACCTGCGTTGGTCTCGTTTACCGCAATGGCATACACGGCCAAATAGTCCATCGTCGGGAATGTGGTCCGGCGTGATGGAGACGGGGCAATCGGATGCTCCAATGAGCCATGAATACGAGGAGGCTGGTGTTTGCGAATGCCTGTACTCTTCACTTGCTCTGGTACATTGAGAGAAGTAGATGCCTTGGATAAAGCTGTTGGGGATGGCAATACTCCATCGTCACTTTCCTCTGCCTCGGAAGAGGCCCACTTGCTTTGGAGGCGAGCCGCTGTTGTATCGCTAACAGAAGAAGGATACAAGCCCCTCGTCAGTCGTTGGTACAGTGCGGGTGCTCGTCGGTGCAGCTTGAGAGATCCGGGCAATTTCGAGCCTGCGGGCGCTTGAACACTCTCTAGGATGCTGGCATCCATAACACCCCAAATCTTGAACAGCTTCCGGTAGATGTCCTCATCTGTGTAGCCCAGACTCTTTTCATTCTCGTACACCAGTTGCGCAATGGTCAGGTTGTGCTTTCGGCATAGTGACAACAAGCTAGCGGCATCCCGGAACGGGTACCGCGGATGCGGAGAAGAGCTGGTGCTCTTGGTCTCGGACTTGACATCTGTCGAAATGTCGGTCTTGGCCTCGGGGGTGTTTGCCGAGTCATCCCCGAGAAGCGTGGCCGGCTCAACAGCGGCAGCATCAATGGGCTTAATCTCGGTACCTGTCTTGCGATCTCCGGCGGCATCAGAGCGCCGAATCTCCTTGTAGTACATGTTCTCGGCCAAGTCGGCTGGGTGTCTTCCGGCCGGTTCCGCCTGCGGATCGGACGCTTCGAGCTGAGCTGAGGCATTTGGTGAGAGGGTCTGTTCCGGTGCGATGGAGAGTGCACCGTTGACGACAAAACCGCCACCAACACTGAACATGTCGTTGGTAGCCAAGACGTAGCCTTCTTTGTCAAAGACGGTGAAGCGCATGCCATTGCTGTGCATGGGTAGCTTACGACCCCATTCCCAGATGAATTCGCGTTCATAGTCGAAGTCAATCTCCTTCCCCTTGTTGCCACCCTTTATAAGCCAACGTCCCAAATGGATCTTCTTGGTGTCTTTGATCTCGGTGAATCGCGTGGGCACATAACCCGTGTCGACAGTCTCGACATCAGCACCCTCCAAACCAAGGAGGAGAGCAGAAGGCGTCATATGGCCCTCGCCAGTCAATGCAAGACTTCCATAGATGGAAACTCGGATCTTGTTGACCTTGTGCAACAGGTTGGCTTCAACCAAGTCGTTGACGAAAATGTTCCCGGCACGCATAGGCCCGACAGTGTGAGAGGAAGAGGGGCCAATGCCGATGGAGAAGAGATCGAAGGTTGAAATGACGGCATGTTCGTGATCAGCTTCGCTGTATGAGCCCGTCTGGTCATCGTCCTGGCTTTCGTTTCTGAACGGTGTGGTGGTACTCAATGGCCTCGCCGTTAGCAGCGGCGAAAGGGAGACAGCGGGCCCTGTCGACGTAATTGGGCATCTTCTGGTTGTTGCAAGGGATACAGACGACAAGACGCGTCGTCTAGACGCCTGCAGCAGCGAGAGCCGCCGCATCCCCGCGCGATTCATGGCAGGAGTTTGAATTGAACTGTTTTTAAAGTTGAAGACAGTTTTCGATAACTTATCTTGGAATTATACCACAAAGATAAGCAAGCTATCGGCGATGTCAGGGGGTGTCACGGCACATTTCTAACAGCTCGGCAGCTATTGGCTGCATCGGCTGCTGGTACTTAGTGGCGTCGGAATATTGTTAGGCCAGCCAATAAGAGCCACCGCCTAAGCTGCACGGTTGTTCGGTCCCGGCTCCGAATGGAGTCGGACAGCGGTCTCCGAACCGGTCACGTGGCCGAGATTTCCCCATAATTTTGTCCAAACACCCCGGATGCCGAGACAACATGCCACATACCGCCAGACGCCATGCATCAAGCGCCCGCCAGAAAGCAGCCCAACAAACATGAAGCATGGCATTGAGAGCAGCAAGCGGCATAGCTGATACCTCTATCAAAACGAGAATACGTGCAATTGTCTTTGCGTGAATCCCACTCATGTGGAAAAACGAAACCCTTCGTCGGGCTCACCGCTCCCGGGAAATTGAGGAGCACAGTCAAGCTTACTCATTGTTCTTGTAGTAATACGTGGGGGCTGAGTTACGCCTTGATGAGCTTCAACACTAGCCATCTTAACTTGACAAATATTTACGCCCATTGTGTTTTCCATGGGTATATTTGTCCAATTTCATTAGTCATTAGCGACATTCGCGTTGAGCTGGGCATCTTGCATCATTGCATTGAGATGAGGGAGAACGGATAGACACTTGACTTAACTACCCTAGACTTGGACAGGATGATTCGCAGGCTTTATCGCTGGAATGACCATAGGTGTTCGTCAATGCTATTGACATATGGGTTAGATGGCTAGATGAACGACTGTATGAGATAGCCCATCTACAAGTCCGCATTTTCATAACCGGATAGGAAGTTGTGAGCAACTCAAGGTGCTACCCCCAGCTAAATTTTATCAGATATGAGCGGTAACAACCATGCTCTAGAAAGGCACCTAATGCCTGTCAAGATGCTGCGACAGAAGTTTTTCTATGATGTTTCTCTCACTTGGCATGCCCGATAACATGGGAGACCAAGCATAGATTAAAGTTGATTTTGATACACAAGGCTTGTCACATTTTCTACCTTCACACCATTAGACCTTTGCCTCCTTCGCCTCCCCCTGTGGTATCAAGAATGAAGAAAAGAATCCGTCAAGAGACTCGTAGTCATTAAGCTCGCCCACGTACGACACATACTGATCCGGTCTAAGAATCACCACGCAGCCTTGGTCGGGAGAGATGCCGAATGTCTCATACAGACGTCCATAGCCCTCGTGATAGGATTGATCGTCCACAAAGATCTTGTTGTAGTCCCAGCCGTCCACTTCGTCATATGGTCGCAGAACCTCTGGGAAGTCAAAAATCTCGTAGTCATGGCGCTTAGCGGCATGTACTGTCAGGACTTCGATGACAGAGTCGTATCGTGCTGATGGTGGTGTGAAACGCTTGAGGAATGATGATGGGCCCGAGAGGTTGTCGCAAAGGCTGTTCATTCGCTTCTTCTGTCCTTCTTGGTCGATGTTTCCGGGGAATACAATGACTCTCCATGTGCCGTTACTTCGAAGAAGCTCTTGAAGATGCCAGGGTCTGGCGTCGGACTGGTTGAGGACCTTGACGCTGGGCATCCGCATGCCCAGTTTGACCTCAGATGCTAGGGCTTGAAGCTTGGTAGCGTTGGAGTCTGCGCTGTCCGGATCCGGCTTCGAAATGATGTTGCTTCGACCATAGTCAACAGCTACGAGTGTGCTTCATTAGCTTGTGTTTTTGAAGAGTATCAAAAATGTACGTACCGATGCCACTGGCAAACATGTTGCCCTTCTCGAATGCCTCCTTGAACTTATCCATGCTGATACCCTCCTCATCCATAATGTCCTTTGCTGGACGGCCCGAGAAGAGTCGTGAGAACTTGTGATCGAAATCGATCAAGGCCTGCGCAATGCCCCTCCTTTCAGACTCGTACGTCTTCAGGATCGATCGATTGGCAAGTCCCTTGACGACAGTTGCAATCTTCCACCCAAGGTTGAAGGCTATTCAGCGTCAGTCATGTTGGTTGTGGAGGCAAAAGTATCTTACAATCCTGCATGCTCACATTCATGCCCTGACCGGCCTTGGGGCTGCAAAGTTGCTCGTTAGTAGCTTGGACGGGAAAATACCTTGGAAGACAAACCTGTGAGTATGGACAGCATCGCCAGCCAAGAACACTCTGTCATGGGCAGAGAAGCTCGAGCCAACACGTTGGCCAATCTGATACGCTGTCCACCAGTCCAGCTTTCGGTAAGACAGCTTGTAGGGCGACATAATTCGCTGAGCAGACTCAAGAATGACGTCCGGTGTGATCGATGAGCGATCCGCCCGAGAATCCTGATCGCCAATCTTTTCCGTCGTGGTGAGTTGAATGTATAGGCGGACCAGCTTGTTTTCTCTCGGAATAACCATGACACTTCCAGAATTGGCCGAGTGGATGGCGCATCGCATGCGGATGTCGGGGAAATCGGTGATAGGAACAATGTCGAGGACACCCCAGATGTAATCGGTAGACTCGCCCTCGAGCTTGAAGCCAAGTTCCTTTCGAACCCATGAGTGAGCACCATCTGCTCCCAACATGTACTTTGCCTTGACTGTCTCAACTGTGTCTGCCTTTTGCTTGAGCTCGGCTACCTTGATCATCTCGGCGGTGTCGTCGGGAGAGAGGTTGCTGCGGAAGAGGCCGTCTTGAATGACTGTTCCGTTGACAGAGGTGGCCGTCTGCTTAGGTCGGGCCTCCTCCTCACTCAGATGTCGCAAGTTGACAGTGATGGGATAAGCTTCGGGATCCACAACAGCCTTCTCGTCAATCTCTAGACTAGTCGGGATAACGCCGCGCTCAACCGAGACCTTGCCCTCGCTGAAATCGTTGATGGCATCAAGAAAGAATCTTTCGATTCGGCCTTGGTGGAGGACGACTTGCTGGAAACGGCTGATGCCAGGGATTGTGTCAGGAATGCGTGAAGATCTTCGAAGAACGCCCTTGTCATCGGGGTTCCAGAGACTGATTTCCAACATGTGGTTAGACTCGATCCAAGCTCGATGAGCGAAGCCAAAGGAGTCAAAGATCTCCAGAGTTCGACATTGGAGACCATCAGCTTGACCATTGAAGACCTGTAATCTGGTCAGAAATTAGATTAAAGGACCAGTGAGGAACAGGACTGTACCTTTGTACCTCGCTTGTCCACAATGCGAGTCTTGACGCCGCACTTGGCGAGCCATGTCGCCATCATCAAGCCGGCAGGTCCGGCACCGACGATGAGGACGTCAACATGATCAACCTGTGCGCCAACGGCCATGATTATGCAGGAGTAAGAGAGGGATTTGTTTGCGTCGAGTGGCCTGAAAAGACTTGTATAGAATTGAAGTGTTGAGCTTAGACTAGGCCGTGGTTGTTCATCGTCTTATAGTTCCGGATGTGAGACTGATTGAAGTCTACTGATAGGGCTGTAGAGATCGTCCATCGGTTACTGCTTCGGAAGACGGGCAAATCTTTATGTTTGTATCGCCGCCTCAAAGTCCCTTCGTACCTTGGCGCAGGTGCCGAGTCGTGGCAACTGTGTGGATCTGCACTCCCCAGCGCGTCAGGATGGTGCTAGGCCCAGGTTAGAAGGCGGGGTGAAGGCGGGGGAAACCACTGGAGGAAGAGGATGGTGTGGGGAGATCCCTGGCTTGGACACGTCGGCAGCTTGTGTTTAGGCCTTCGGATGCCTGTTGGTGGGCGCGTTGCTCCTTGTCTCCGGTCGAGTGGAGGGAACTGGCTGATCCTCAGAGCTGTCAGCGGCCAACTGGCGAAGAGGTGTATGTAATCCCCACGACGGGTCAGGGTCTTTGGGTTACAGGGTTGAGGATCGGATATACCTCATGGTGTCCGGTTACCCAATTCAGTTTCGGGTGCAGGTTGATGATGCCTGAGGTCAGACTGGGAATCCAACGTAATAATCCCGCTGGCTGCGCGGATGACGGGCGACGCCATTGCGAGAGCCGTGATCCTAGATAACTTTGGGTAAGAAATGAATAATCACTTAAAGCATAGTCATGCACAGAGAAAATGCCGGTCCAAGTCGGGTCCAATGAAACCACACCTATTTCTGCGGACTCAGAAAGGTTAGATGTATGGATGTGAGAGGTTGGTTGTATCTACGGTATATCTACACTGCATAGTGCAGCGGTGTGGATCGAAGTCATGACATAATATCAATGAAACTTTGCAATGAAACAGTAAATTGCACCGGCTGTAGATCTTAGCAATTGTCCTGCCAGTCGATGCTTGAGTAAATGGCTTGTTATGATATTTCTGGCCTGGTTGGACCTCCTTAGTTCTTCGATTAGGATTATTCAAGCATTCCCAAAGGAAGGAAGATTGATGAGAATGAATTTTTAATTATTTGCCTAGCACTATGGTATTTAACGGAATACAATATTGTCATTAGTAATCATATATATCCTGACATTGCAGTGAAAATATGTACGCTTTCAGCTATGCCCCTATTCTCTTTGGCCTTTCGAGAAGAGGAACATATTCATAGAAAATATAGACCGATAGGACCGACTACACAAACGACTATATAACTATGTTCACGGTAGCAGCTGAAAAGTATTATATGTATTTCAAGATAGCAATAAATATCATATCAAATGGTCAAAGAACCTCAATTGCATTTTCGCTAGTATCTCATGAGTGCAGCTACTAAAACAAATACCCTTCTCACGCATTTCCGAGACTCATGTTATACTCGAGCTCCCAGTTTGCTTGGGGATCTCCTTTCCGGGGAACGAAATGCACCGTCAGTCCATCCTTGACGGCAAACACACTGTCGTTGTCGAGGTACCCCGAGTCAGAGTCGAAGATCTGTGTCACGACGGACTTGTATCCCTCGGCAATGACCTATGAAGGAATGATTAGTGATACGTCTTCTAGGTTTATGGAGTGAGTAAACGTACCATGAAGTGGAGATGCGCAGGGCGGTAGGGGTGTCGGTCGAGAAGCTGGAGGAGCTTGCCAGCAGGGCCGTCATCGGGCACCTTGGTCATCAGTTAGATAATTCATCGAACCTCATCAAGATATGGTAAAACTTACAGGATACGGCGTAGGTCGCAGGCAGTAGAAGGAGAAACGACCCTGAGAGTCTGTGATGAACTTGCCACGCAGGTTGTGCTCCTGTTGGTTCTCATCTTGTTGCTCGTACAGGCCTGAAACGCGTGTTAGATAAGCATTTCTCAAGCATCCCAAAATTCATACCGTTGGTAGATGCCTGCCACACCTCAACAGAGGCATTGGGGATAGGGACTCCGGTAGCAGCCGAAGTCACGGTGCCGTAAAGGTAGGCGACGATGCCGTCCTTGGGAGTGTCGAAAGTGATGGTGGTACCGTTCTCTCTGATGGGAGTGTCTGCTCGCCAGAAGGGGCCAAGAATGGCAGTAGCAGTTCCCGAAGCAGAATCCTTCGCCGCTGCGCGGTGTGTGATGTCATCCACCAAGCTGTGGCTATCGTTAGCGAGAGTTGTTTGACGTGAAGAAGATGGGTTACCTCTCGAGACCAATGACATCGCACACGAGCTGTCCCTCGTTCCTCTTGTCATTGCTCATTTGACCGGCCCAGTTGATCATCTTGACCGCCGCCATCCACTCATCGACGGTGAGCTGAGTTTCACGAGCAAAGTCGTGCATGTGCTGCACCAACGAGGACATGACCTCGCGGAGTCGAGGGTCCGTCTTGGGACCGAAAGATTCGATAACCTGTTGCGTAAAGGCCTGGCCGAGGCCCTCCTCCTGAGGAGCACCATTCTGGTCGTTGGCCTTGGTGGGCTTGGTGGTCTCGGTGGTGGGGTTTGCCATGTTGATGATGTTTGTGTGAGGATTGATGGAATCAAGTGGTAATCAGACTGGATGCTTTGAACTTATTAAGACGAGGTAAAGTTCAAATCCTACTGCCAATCGAATCGATGAAGAGTGTGGGCTGGCTGTAGCTGTTTGCGGAGAACTCTCAGACTTCTTTATAGCGCCTACGGGGCTCGGCGGCAGCAGATGACTTAACCCCGCATAATCAAGAGTCAGCGACCACGTTTCATTCGGATATACAAAATCACAAAGAGTCTTGAAGCGAATGAGCGGGTAATGGAGCTACCGGAAAGGTTATCGGCTCACTCCCCCGCCCGCAAGAGATTGGTGGCATCAAGGCCCATGGGGAAGGCGGCAGAAAGTCCGGAGGGCAAGCCATGATGCGGGGGAATGGATGTGAACCAATGCGAGGCTTGGTAATTACGTCCGAGGGTTTCGGGTTCTGGAGAATATCGGCCCACACACCATCGGATGCCGGACAGCCCCGGTCGGATGTGCACCTTGTAGACCCCTTCTCCGATAGCTCCCCGCGGTTGAGTTTGTTACTACCGGTTATGAGAGGTGGCATTGCCGGTGAACTCCGACGCGAACCCGTTTCAACCGTGGAGACTGCGGTTTTAGAGACAGGGGAGGGTGTTGTCCAGCTTTGGAGGGGACATTACCCCTGGCTCAATGACTTTACGTCCGTCACCAGAAATCTTAATGATCGGCAATGACTGGGATGGATTGGGCAATACTATTGATATTTGTTGCCATGGTGTATGGCCGGTATCACCGACTCTGCAAGATAGGAGTAAACCACACCAGATTAATTGGGCAGTATAAGAAGTAGTATGCTACCATCTGTATTCGTTTCCAAGGCCTAGTGTAAAGAAAAATACCAAATGCAACGCAATCATCAATCCGACAGCCTCCGGTCTGGCTCATCGCCAAAATCCCAAGTAGGCTTATCTGTGCCGTTAGGGCGACTCGCCCTTCTAAACCCAACCTCTACGCCCTCTATGTCCACCACAGGCGGCACGGCCTGAACCTCTGCCTTGTACGCCGTCGAGTACCATTTCTCGACGTATTGAGTCCCCTCAAAAATCTCGGGGAACTTCTTCCTCATCCTAAGCAGAGCGGTACCCGAAATCTGGTCAACGCTGTGGGCATGGCGTAGTGCGAGGAAATCAGGGCCGATATCCTCTCTCAACTTCTGCTTGACCTCCTCTGGGTACTGTCCAACCTTGAACAGCAACAGGTCGTAGTGGAGGAGGGATGCCTTGCCGTGCCACGATCCTCCTTGGGTAGCTCGGTGATAGAGGCCAATCAGTGCAGTGATGGCGCCGATACACCCTGTTCCATAGTCCGAAATAGGGAACGGCGGCACAACAGGTTCTGAGAGACCCATGAAACGGCCCTGCTCCCACGCAATGCCGCTGACCTAGGACTAGATTAGCTCCCGCTTCTGATGAACCTGGGGTGACGATCACTTACACAATCGGCGATCTGTTGCCATCCGGGGCGACCTGCCCACTGGCCTTGATAACCAAAGCAGTTCTCGTTAACATAGACAAAGCCTTTGCCACGCTCCTTGGCGATGCGTGTCAGTGCTGTTGCACCGTAGCCAAGCTTTTCCAGGGCCCCGGGTCGATATCCATCAACGACCACATCAGCTTCCGCAAGAAGACGTTCGAATTCAGCTCGTCCTTCAGGAGACTTGAGGTCCAGATCCGCCGCATGCTTTCCCATGTTGCCGTCAACTTGGAAGAAAGGAACATCGCTCAGGTTAGGACTTGTGATCTTGAGCACATCGGCGCCATATTCGCCCAGGATACGTGTGATGATAGGCCCGGCAATGATGCGGCAGAGCTCAAGAACCTTGACGCCGGCTAAGATTTTGGTTGGCTGCCCTGAGCTTAGAGCCAACGGGCATTTCGGTGTCTCAGTCTCGAGACTATCCACCGACCAGGGGGGCAGAGCAGAGTTTGTTTTTCCCTGTAAACAATGACGTCAACTCTGTCCTGGACCACATGACGCTTTTCGAGTACTTACATGTTCGGTTTGCAGAAAGTCTTCGTGCTTCAGGGCAGGGATACCAGCTTGACTGTGGGTGGCATTGAGGGCCTCAAGCTCCTGGATGGAAAACTTGCGAACAGCGGGTTCTATGGCAGCAACGATATCCTCATGGGCTTGCAACTCGGGTCTGAATGGCTCAAGGCCAATCATCTGCAGCGTAGTAGATGCCTCCAGAGATCCGTGAATATGATAATATTCGCCAGGAACCTTGGTCTCATACAAGTTGGCTGACATGCGCCGATAGGGATTTGATTGAGCCTGCAGTAGGTCCGTATCTAATGTGTGTAAGCCTTGGCCACAACGCCTTTGACTGTCTTATCACTCACCCTTTAGCTTGGCCTTGACACCGGAGTCAAGTTTGCCCAGTCCACCAACCTTGGCCAAGTAAGCCTGACAGAGGAATGCTGTCGTCTTTTCAAGATTGACGGTGATGTTTCGAGGCCGAGCTTCACCCTCGACCAGGTCTGCTAGGAGGTTTGCAACCCCTCCCTCGACTGCCTTGAGGGCTGCGGTCGTCTCCGTCTCCTTGAAAGGTATGGGGAAATAGGGAGCATCGCGTGTTGATATGAATTCGATATGTGACTTGAGATCCTTGACAGCTGGCGGCAGGGAGGTTGCATCAAACTGGGTGCATAAGTAGTCAAAAATTCGCTTGGTCTCCTCAAGCGAAGAGTACTCCTGCGGTTGAAGGCTACCCATATTGATTGATTTTCACTTCTCTGGTGCCGAAATACTGCAAGCTGGAGACACCCGTCAAAAGGAAGCTATTATGTGAGTATTTTATACAACGCGTGGTCGATTGCGTATAACTTCGGGGAAATCCCGAGACCGGCCTCGTCGGGAATAAGGAATCTTTCCAGGATCTGATTCACTACAGGAATCAAGATGCCTGCTTGCGTGATATACCAGGATAAACAATTCAGTGAGCAAGTGACTAAAGTATGTGTGATTCGGCCCCATTAATGTCCATTCTTTTCTACGGATTTCCGATGCAGGGAAACGTTGTCGTTCCTTTGTGAGCGGTAAGCGTCGGCCAGCTATGGCTTTGACCCTGTAGCCGAAGCATCCGAAGCCTCCGCTGACCGACTTCCGACACTGCAACATCCGCTCTCGACACCGGCTCTTGTCCGCTTCAAGGTTGGATACTGGGCCGGAACACTGATGGTACTAGAAAGAAGGTGAGTGCTGTGCTTGACCGACCAATACCCATTGTTTGAGCCTCATCTATACTCCCTTTATTAGACAAAATGCCGTACCTCGATATCGGGAAGAGGAGGTTATTCTACACCCAGGTGGAGGCCGAATCACCTCAGGCAGGCTCCCCAGTCTTGGTATTCATCCATGGGCTCGGTTCATCTCACTCGTTTTATACGCCCGTGATGGGCCATCTTGCAGTCACAGGATATTCATCTGTTGCATTTGACATTTATGGTTCGTGCCCGTCTACCTGAAACTATGCGATTCGAGGCGTTGACAATGTGATCAGGAAGTGGCCTCTCTGAGTTGGTGCCAGGCACTGACGATCCGACTTTCGACTCGATTGCTCAAGATGTCGAGAGTCTAGTTGCCAAGCTGAGCATCCCCATCGAGAATGTCGTTGCCGTCGGTCACTCGATGGGCGGTATCGTCGTGGCCAAACTTGCGTCAAGAAACAACCTTCGTGGTGCAGCCCTGATCGGACCAGTTTTGCCTAAGCCGGCAATGGCAGACATATTCAGCGCTCGAATTGAGACAGTGAGGCAACGTAGGTGAATCACATTTGGGCTTATGACTTTATCTCTGACAAGAGACTCAGATGGGATGGAGTCAATGGCCAAGACGATTCCCTATGCAGCGACAGGATCCAAGGCCAATTCGACGCAGAAGGCTTTTATTCAAACGCTGCTCCTTTCTCAAAAGACAGATGGATACATTGCCCTGTGCAATGCTATTGCTACGGCTGAGCGCCCGTCATACTCTGATGCTCACTCGCCTTTGCTCATCATTGCAGGCGAGGAGGATAAAACGAGTCCAGTTGCTGATTCTGAAACGATGTTGGAAAGGTGAGTTTTACGTGGTTTTATCTTACCATAGTTGCTGTTACTAACGGTCCATCCAGCTGGGGATGCGATAAGGGAGACAAGAATATTCGACTTCTTCCTGGTGTTGGACATTGGCATTGTATCGAAGCATCCGAGGAGGTTGGTTCAGCTCTGGAGGAATTCGTCTCGAAGCTAGGTTGAGCGATTGGAACTAATTCATCAATATTCACCATCAAATCAACTTGCAGATCAACCATACTGGTTCACACAATACCAGCTATAGCCTCCCTTTCCGCCATTTAGAATATGATACAGTAGAACCGGTGGTTTGACCATCCCCTGCCTCAACTAACGCCAGACCCCTCCCTCCCGCTTAGCGGAGTCACCGCCAAGTGTTACCGTCGGCAAATGCCTGCGCCATCGTCGGCTAAGGGAAAAGTCGGACCGAAAGTATGCAGCCTCTAGCCTCTATTTACGTCAGCTGTGACCTGATACCCCAGCTCCATCACCCGCCCAAAGTTGACCAATAAAGGCAGGGCCATATCCGACAGGCTGCGGCCCGCGGTCAACGAAGCCCTCAACTCAAACAATGCCTACCAGGAGGGTCCGGGACTGCGACCGAAGGCGATGCGCCGAGGCCTGCGATAACTGCAAGCGCCGCAAGCAGAGATGTGACGGCCGGAGACCCTGTGCCCGCTGTATCAAGCGTGGCCTGAAGCTCGATTGCCAGGACTCGACCACCTCTGCGCGACGCATCGTCGCGTCTTCTCTGCCCAGCCCTGATCCAGATCGGATAAGCAACACGACGGGACATGATACCCCAGAGACTTCGGAACCGATATCTGCCAGCGGAGTCTCGGCCTTGGCGTCGATAGATGAGACCTACGCTGGCGATGGGCAGACGCTGCAGCTCCTCTCAAACACACAACCCGAGCGGTTGCCTCGGATGTCACGGCTCATCCAAGACACAAGAGGAGAGTACATGTTCATCGGGGACTCGGCAACACTATCATTTCTTCAAAACATCCGTCGCATTGTGCGACGCAGCATAGGGGATTGCGCCTTGGTTGATGACCCTTTGCGGCATGGCATTGTTGAAGCATCGCCTGAGACACGGCGAGGATGGATCTTATCGAGTGCCCAAAACCCGCCTCCGAGGCAGACTGCGTCCGAAGTGGACTATCTTCAGAGATGGTACATGCAATCTGCCAACTGTGTGCTGCTATTATTCGCCCAGAAGGAACTGGAGAGTGGCATCCACAAGTGGCTGGAGGATGGGCAAGACATGGCAGACCCTGCAAGTTCTGTCTACTATCTTGTCTTTGCCATTGGAGCGCAAACTGGACCTGAAGACAAAGACGACCTCGCCGAGATCTTCTTCAACTATAGTCGCTACTTGACAGTCGAAACCCTGATGGAAGATCCTGGCATCACGACAATCCAAGCCTTCGCCCTGATCGCCATGTATCTGCTCGGTGCTTCACGCCGCAACGCCGCCTTCATGTATCTCGGCATGGGCGTGCGAGCTGCCTACGCAATCGGTCTGCACCGACATGACATCTCCTCCCTCTTCTCACCAGCCGAGTGTCGGACCAGAGAACGACTCTGGAAAGCGATACGAATTCTTGACCTGTTCATGAGCGCATCACTTGGTCGTCCACCGTCAACATCAGAGCTTCGAGACACTGCGAATCCCCAGGACTACTCAGCCTGCAATGATCTCTCAATGATATTCGAATCCATCCTCACAGATGTTTATGCGAAACGCATGATTTCTCCCGAGGTCTTGGAGCGGATAAGCAAGCATCTGCGCCGCTGGACGGCCCAGTGTGCTGATGGTCTGGCTCGCGATGGCATTGACGAGGACGAGTTCATCGATGACCAAGCCGGGGGCAAGCAGCCCAACATTGGTCTCATCCATCTCAAGCAGACGGGTTACTGGACCGTCATGTTGTTATCCCTCCCGTTCCTCCACAAGGCGGTGTCTCAGCACGTTGAAGCCAATGAAGCATCACTTCGCGGGGAGGAGAGGCAGTCATCATCATCTTCTTCCAACGAAGTTTTGGTGCATTCTTGTCTCGAATCCGCGGTACGAACTGTTGACATTCTTCACGTCTTTGTCAAAACCGACATGATCCCCAAACGTCTGCCCTTTGTTGGTAACTCAGCATTTGTATCTGGACTTGTTCTGGGCGCAGCAATCTTTGGCGACTTTGACAACTCATTCCCTCTTCAAAAGAGTCTTACCGCCACGAGGAGCATACTTGAGCGATTCAGTCGGTACGACGCTGTAGCGAAGCGTCATCTGATGATTCTAGATCATCTACAGAGTGCTTGCGACATCTACATGGAGAATCGAGCGCGGTTGAGGATGGAACGACAAGGTCATCTTGTCAATGGTCTCTTTGGTAGCATCCATGCCATTGGAAGATCTCCATTCCACAACTCGTCCCAGTTGGACCCCGTTACGAGGCTCTCATCGGCTGGGCCATCTCAGAATATCCAGGGACTATCTATCATGGCGGCACCAGAATCAGCTGTGGACCACGAGATGGATACAGACGCACCAGTCAACCAAGGAGAGACACAAGAGCAGGCAGAAATCACGGTTGCAAACGCTGCTGATCAAATCCTTGGAATCTCCCCCAACATGCTCTGGTTCGACTCCTTCGACACTACCATGTCTCTCTTTCCCATCGTTGACACGCACGTTATGGGGGATATGACGGCATGTAATTACTCCACCAACCCAGATTGATCACGCCATTATTTTTTTGCTTGACGATGGACGAGTTGATAAAGGCGGAGATAAAAAAAGTCCGATCCCATTGAGCCCCAGTATGGACATGGTCTTGAAGGGCGTGGTTGACGTTGTATAAACCCCTCGTGATGGCCAAGCCCCTCAGTCCACAACCGAGCCTCAAAAACCACTTCAAAGAGCCTTGGCGCCGAGAAAGTTACGTACTCTCACACATTCAAGTATTTCTTCAAAGAATTCTATCATCCACCGCCAAGATGCCATCGCCTGTGCTCGCCAAGTGCCTGGAGCCCGGCGCAAAGATCGCCTTCATCTCCCCCTCGGCACGTCTCAATGATGCACTCCCTGATGTCATGTCGCGGGCCACTTCAGTTCTCACTGGAAAGGGATACCAAGTGCAAGCCTTCTTCAGCAAGGACATGGGTATCCAGTCATCCATCAATAATCGGTTAAGAGAAATCAGAGAGGCCTTCTCAGACCCAACCATCTCTGCCATCATCACCACCATCGGCGGTACACACTTTACTGAGCTGATACCTGCATTGATTGCCGATACGGAACTGCACAGCATCATTCGAAACAACCCAAAGATTGTAGTAGGATTCTCGGACATCACCGGCTTGCATTGGTTCCTCCATGCCCTCACTGGCCTGCGCACCTTCTATGGGCCTGGCCCCATCCCTGAGCTTGGTGAGCCCAACTCAGTCGATGATAAAGAGACACCGCTGGCCTTTTGCGTGGATAATCTCTTCCGTGCCATCGCCTCTCGCGAGCCCCTGGGCAACATTCCAGCAGCCAGCTTCTACGCCCCCAAGGCAGCCCCATGCTTTTCCGATCCCACCTCGACCGAAAAGCCCGAACTCGTTCGGAACTCGGGCTGGACGTGGCTTCGGCCCGGCAAGGCCCAGGGCCGCCTCTTTGGCGGATGTCTCACTGTTGCTGTGCGCCTGCATGGCATTCCTGCGATTGTTCCAGATTGGCGAGGCAGAATCATCTTTCTGGAAACAACCATTGGCGAGGATGACGCCTCGGGGCCACTTCTGCCCCGTATACAAGCCGGGTTTGCGGATCTGATCGCCTACGGGGCATTTGATGAGGCGGCGGGACTTGTGGTTGGACGGCCGTTTGGATATGATACTCCGGAGCAGAGGGAGAAGTTTACGGGTGTTATCAAGGAGCTCTTGTGTGAAGGGCGTCTTGCCGAGAGGAAGTTTCCCATTCTTTTTAATGTTGATATGGGACATACCACGCCAATGGTCACCCTACCATTTGATACTCTTGCTGAACTTGATTCGGAAAACAACACTTTCCGTGTCTTAGAGTCGGCGGTTCTGTAACATCTTTGGAGATAAATTGATTATTCATGTCTGATGCTTGTACTATACTATTTCCATCTTTGCTATGCTCATCTGGAAGGCATCGACTTATTCCATGCCGCTGTCTCCGCAGTCATCTCGAAGCGACGTGATTGTGTCAACTGAAACAACACAACTAAGCAGCCGCCCTCACCCCATCTCTTCGCCAACAAGCGGTTGGCTTGAAGGGCAGAACTAATAAGACACAATTGGGGAATAATCCTCAACCCGAGGCATGCCATAAGGTAACACTAAAGAATGTTTGCTGGCTTCTACAAAACGCCGAGACAATAAGGGTTATGGACGGGACGTCAGTGAGACGCGGGTGCGGGACACGAACCGGCCCGATAGGGCCACTCAATGTCTTTTATTTGGCTTAGGTATATCACAAGGGCGAATGGATGAGGAACAATAGTCAAGCATAGTGGAAAGTATAAAAAGCTGACCTCTGCTACTTGCATTCACCAACATCCTACAATCCGACCGTCACTCGTTAACATACCCATACGCCAATATGAAGAGTGTCCAATTTCTTTCTGTCTTTGGAGCCCTACTGGGCTCTGTTGTGGTATCGGCTGAAACGAGCGGACAGAGTGGTGTTGATGACATTGTCAAACCCCTCAGCGACTTCTCCAGCTTGGCTGTCGAGACGAGCAACCTTGCTGGAGACTTTGACTTTGACAATGCCCAGGCAGAGGCAGATGCAAGTTGACATGACTCAAGCCCCAACAGCAAGCTGGACCTAACGTTTCGAGTTGTGTTGTAGGTTATCAAGGAAAAGCTAAGTGAACTCATGGATGTGCTTGGACTTGTCTTGAAGGGGACTCATGAACCAAATGATTTCTTGGCCGTCACAAAGCTCGACAAAGCAGAACAGCAACAGGTTTGCACCAAGTATGACCAGGTATGTCTGCCATCAGCTTTCTGCAATATCACCCATCTACTCACTCCAATCCAGCTTACTTCCGACTTCCTGGACCTTGCATTCAACCTCCACCTTGTATCTATCGGAATCGATGCCAACACAAAGGATATCACAAAGCAGGTTCTCTATGTCGCTGAGCAGTGGTTCTTTGGCTTCTACTACCTCGGCGACGGGGTCCTTGAGAAGCTGGTGCCGTTGTGTAGCAGGGAGGCTCAGGCCAACACCAAGAAGATCCTGGAAGAGATCAAGGTTCTGATTCGTGCATACGGCGGAAGAACAGACTGCTCTCGCGTCGGAGGCCCACTGGTCAACCTTCAGCGTACATGCCATGCAGGAGAAAATGACGTTTCGGAACTCCCCGGTGGCATCATTACCAAGCGGCGGACGGACTGGAGGGCATAGGCCTCTAGCCTGGGTATATTCTCAATCATATGCTTCCTTTGGCTTCACCCTATGCTCATATGGCACTGGGCCATGAGTTCCTCGAAGCCTCAAGCTACCCCCATCTGCTGAAATGCAATAACTCTCTTTCATAATATCCGCACTCTTGAATTCTTCTTCATCTAATCCCCCTAGAGCCCTCCGGTGGCTTCTTGTCTGCGAGGGCTAGAACAAGAAGGTCTGGAACCAACTCTCAGGATGATGAGGTAATGTCAGACCATACACACCAAACCGAATTCACTATCACAGAAAGTGCGTAAAAGTAGAAGACTGCCATCGCCCCTCGCATCGTGAGACTATTGTCGGCAAAGGCAAGTCCGGTCAACCTGGTTTCCATCTCCATCTTATAGAATCGAGCCTCATCCTCAGTTGATACTGCGTAAGGACTTCGACCGGGGCCGAACACATTACCGTCCTATGGCTTGAAGCTCTTCCACCACTCTCCTTTGGGGTCGGCAAGTGTTGTGCACGGGCCATAACAGTGGTCTATAGGTAAACGGATGCATTGCGCAAGATCAGCCATCCAATGTCGACGAGGTTCAGTGGTCATGACTACAAAGTTCCATATGAAAAGAGAAACGGGCTAATAAAGGAGTAAAAAGATCAATGCCTTAAAAGAAAATATGCTGATACATCAAAAAGTTGGCAGCGACGATGGGATGGGGAGAGATGACAGTCGTGAGCAAGGTTTAAGAAAGGGCCCAAAGCTCCCAGCATCACACCCATAGATAAAACTATTTAGTTACAGGGGCGACTCCTACAAGCGGGGAAGCTCACATGTAAAGCGTGGTATGTGTTTTGAACAGCGGCGTAGGGTACTAATTGTGTATAGAATCATTGATGGGCCAGGAAGGCAAGCTTTCAACATTTGCTGGAGCAGGTCTTTACGTTGTTCAGTCCAGCTGAGGGACCAAATGACACAAAAGAGATGTGTATGACAGTGATAGACTCAAGTTACAGTCAACAAGGCTGCGTTGGGAAATATACTGATAGTCTCACCAACGATATTGAGCTCTAGCCTCTAGGGGCAGAGAAGCGCAAGCCAACCGTCGAGACTACGTTGTCAAGCCAGACCCATTTCAGATAACACTTGCAACGCTTCCCTTGTCAAATTTGGCAAAAGACCAGTTCTTATCCTGTCTCATTCACCTTTGATCTGGTCAAGGCTTGGTTTCAGTGTCAGCGGACCCGTCAACACCATGCGTAAAGCATCTTACAAGTCGATGAGCATCAGGTACAGAACCAAGATGCTCCAACTGTCATATTCTATAGGGGCAGCTCATCCAAGAAGTGGTATGGAAAACCATGAAGCTTGGTTATCTAACTTTCGCAATACCAGAAGTACCCAGCCTAGGCCGAGCATACAGAGGTGCGTGGGAGACAAACGCAGTGGACGGGAGATGGTGGAGGCCATAACGGCCCTAAATTATGAGGGGCGTGTCCCAGTAAATTTATCTCAAGAAACTCGATATAAGGTTGATGCTGAGGGATCAGGCACGAGGCAAGGCCGCCGTTGTAAAGCGATGAGGGTGAAGTAGACGGATAGTGCACCTCCTTGGTTACTATAAATTAATGAGAAGCTATTAAGTTATTAATCTATCAAATAAACTTGGAAGAGTATGATATGCTGTCAAAAGGAGTGAGTTGCTGGAAGGCGCGCGTACACAGGGATAGTTCAACATAATTAACCGCCGCGCCTAAACGCCACATTTGATTGTGTGAAAGGCCAGTCGCACAACCCAACACCGAGTCTAAGTTTTAATTTAGATTCCATGTATTGCTTAACTCTCATAAAATCTCAGCCCCTCCTACATAGGGCACAGGGTGGTTGCTCGGCAGACCGCGCCTTTGACTAATGCAGGCCATCTTTAAGGCAAGTCACGAGATTAGTCCAGTGGTATCTGTTTGAAGTCTAAGTAGCGCAGGCGACAGTCCAAAGAACGGTTCAAGAAGCACGCGTAACCAAGGAACCCGACTCGCCAGGGGGTGTTCAATTGTCAACTACGACCCAACCGGGTGAAAGAGCACGCATTATCTTTTTATCATGGTTTTGTAGTGATAATGATCCGAGTAAGACGTCTAATTATTTAATAGAGATAGAGAGGCCGAAACATCGGATATCGGGAGAAGCCTACGCCTTACGTCCTACATGCTTCCTCTCCAGCCTCGCATTTCCTCATTATGACTCACTAGAATTATCCTTACTGATGTGAAACTTCGAGTATTGGCCCTGTATTTATATCACATTAATCTCTGATCTCACTCCGTCGGTTCTCCAAACGAGTGTTGAGGCGAAGCATTTATTCTACTGGCTACTACTTGCCAATGACGCCTCCTAGAGGAGTTTTCGACCACAATATCAAGTAACATAAGGTGTTGTACCCTCTTCTTCTTCCTTGATGATATTAAATGGCTCCTTTTTCATGTTTTACGACCCAAATTAGCCCTGAGATGTTTGCGAAATGGGAGGCCCTTGTTGTCACATGTAACAAATGCCTCCAATGAGAGACATGAACTCGATATGTCTCCTTCATCTTTTTACCAGAGATCCTCCAAGATCTAGAATTTCTTAATTGTAAAAAAATATGACCATAAGTATGGCATATCCATTAGGTGGATTGAGATCACTCGCTTCCTTGATCCTCTCATTGGAGATGCTTGAATACACAACTGGACCAAGTCCAAGGGAACGTATTAAATGCCGCCGTGTTTAGGCTGATTGTATATCCTTCTCTACACCAGACTCCAAGTCTTGACACTCAAGCTCACATATTTTTCGCCAACCCCCCTCCTCTCTAGGGTATTGTGCTATGCCTCGATAGCGTGAAAGATCCTCCCTTTGGAGACTGCAGTCTCGGCCTTGACAGACTGTCTAGAATATGCTTCACGTTTTGTTTCGAGGAGTAGCTTAGGTCCGGCGAGAGAAAGTGTCTCACCCATGGATTGACATTGTAGACCCATCTGCACATTCGAACCATTCCTCGCGCATCCCTTCTTGCTACCATCACAGTCCGGCCTTCTCACGGAATGCCTAGATATCATTTGTCATGAGGCCTTTTGGCCGACGCTTGGTGAACATAGGAACGTACAAGGCAATGGTCCAGACCGATCAGCTCGTATTCATCTGGGGAACAGTCAATCCCCTTAACCCTTCTTGGCAGCATTTCCTCACATTGAGACAAACGGGGTAATGCCTAAAAATATAATATCTCCAATTGGCCCAGCAGCTATATGTGCTAAGCTTGGAAAGGTTAGAGTCAAGGGGTCGACGGCGAATAGTGCCATCGCCCATTCTCGAACCAGTCATTGCCCAAAAATAAACCGGTACCAGTCAGACAAGTTTTGGCGTCATGGTGCCGGCTTTTAGTTTCTACCCCAGCAGATCGTTCTAGGCCCTGAAAATCCCCGGGTGGCACTTTTGGTGCGTTCGTATTGTGCTTAGAGTGCCGCTACGGCGACGGCGAAGGCGAAGCGGTAACTGAATCTGGTGAGCCCATTCACAGTTTTGAAGCCGATGATCCGTTCCTGAGTGAGGCCATGGCTCTATCAATACATTTTACTGTTCATTAGAGAACTATATAAACAGATAGCTGTGGCTGTTGACGGATATCACCACCACTCATCAAGACTCTCATCTTACAACCATCTCTTCTCTACATTATCCATCACTCACCTCATCCACACCAAAACCTCACCTCCCAACAACCACATCTTTCAACCATCACCATGAAGTTCACCGCCGCTTTCGTTGCTCTCCTGTCCGCCACCGGCGCCATCGCTGCCCCGGCCGCCTCTTCCGACAGCGTATCCATGATGGCCGCCACACCTCAATGGACCATCCAGGGCCTCAGCCGCACATGCGATAAGCCCGATACCACCTGCACCTGGAACTTCAAGATCAACACCGGCAGCGGCGCTGCTACTGCTTGCAAGTACGTCGTCAAGGGCAAGAGTGCCTCTCGCGCCAATGGTGGCCCTGCTAAGTGCGGCACCTTCACCATCACCTCCGGCTGGAGCGGCCAATTTGGCGCCGACAAGGGCTTCACTACTGTCTCTGTTGTCAGCAGCAAGAAGCAGATCATCTACCCTGCCTACACCGACAAGCAGCTGGCCGGTGGCAAGGTTGTCAAGCCTGACCAGTCCTACGCCCCTGCTGCTCTCCCTTAGACGACACTTGGCACAGATGTACACTTTGGAGTTGGAATAGGATGCAACTAGATTTTAGAAGAGACACGATTTATTGGGAATGGGAGGATTCTTAGCCAGACCCTGAGCGTTATTCAAACTATTAATACATATTAATCACATGAAACATGTCTTTGCCTTGACCACGTTCTATAACTTGGCTTTATGACCGGCCAGTTCTAAGGGGATATGAAAATCGTCACCGAGTGGAGGTTGATCTCAATATTTAGTCATTAAACTGTATCTCCCTGTGCTAAACTCAATGCTGCGCCCTGAGGCAAGCTGGGTTTACTTCCGCCCTCCATCGTAAACCTTCTGAAAAGGGTTAAGAGACAGTTTGTTCAACTAAAAATACACAAACAAGACAAGCTTCTATTAAATTTCAGAATCAACCTTCACAGTCACATTCCTAATCCTACACCCAGCGGTGGATGGCTCGTAAGATCCATCAAACACACTCCAGAGCCACTTGAATGCTCTTGGTTTCCCATTCTCGATCTCGGACACATGCACTCCCATCGTGTTCCTTTCGTAGGTGATGTCGGCGCCCCCACTGCAGAACTTGCCCACCGTCGCATCTGTCTGATCCACTGGGCAGAATTGATCTGCAATGGCCTTGTACACGAACATGGGCATCTTTGGTACTCCTCTATAACCAAGTCTAACATCTTCATCGTATATCTTTCTCAGAACCGGATCCTGCAGGTCCGCGGCGCCTCCCTCAAAGTAGGCGTAAATGTCCTTGCCCGAGAACTGTCTCACCGCGTCTGCAACATTGATATGTCGCACCGATAAGAATTCTTCTTTTGTATCTGGGACCAAACGACTCTCAAGATATGCAGTTGCTTCAGGATACTGCGAAGTTATGCCCAGTAAGAAGGCGATCAAGGACCCAGCAATGGGGCTCTTGTTCAAGTTGTCGAAATCGGCCGAGATATTATCAGTAAGACCACCCAGAACCACCCCATCAATCTTAAGCTCGGGAGTATATTGTCCTTGCAACTCAGCTGCGGCCAAGGTAGCGTAGGAGCCGCCGCTATATCCCCATATCGCAGTGTTAGGTTCAGTATCGCCGTTTGGGCTTATCAACCCTAGCACCGCACGCAGGCTGTCGAGAGTCGCATGGCCCGCTTGTGTGCTTGCGCCAAACGAAGCCTTTGGACCTTCAAAGTCGGGTGTGTTGACAATCCAGCCCAAGGAGAGCATGTAGTTGATAAAATCGGCGTTCGATTTGATGCCGAGGTTCGGTTCCCTCTGGGCCATTCTCCAGTACAGGCCAATGGATGGACTGGAATCGAGATTGGTCGAGTTGTATGCAAACTGATAAGAAAGCAAAGCTGGCTTGCCTGAAGGTGAGAAATAGAAAGATGGAGGAATGAAAAGTGTGGTCACAGCCCAAGATGGCTGATCTCTAGAGTCGGTAGTACGGTAAAGGATATGGTAGGCCGCAGATGGATTGCCAATAACGGCTGTGAGATTGCCGGGCGCAGATCGTATGCGGAGAACATCGCCGGGTTGTTTGGACTCGAAACCAGGGGGTGCCTTGTACCAGTGGTCCTGACTAGGAGGTAGAGGCTCCTTGCCAGACATGTCGTCTTCAATTATTGCGCCGCTGCATATTTCTGGCACAACACAGAGGCTTAGTAGCCAGTGGAGAGGATGCATGATTTCTGGTTGATTTGACGGGGGCCTTTAGGATGTTGGATATGTGGCTTCGTCAGTCCTGTCTGTATCATCTGAGATCATAATAGGTGTGATGATCCAATGGAGAGGGTGAATAAAAGACCTTTTGCGTGCGGTTTTGGTGTTCTTTAACCAACTCGATGTTAAAATAGTCGTCTTCTCCATTTTATACTTAAAATCAGCTGCCAATCAGCCCGGCTGACGTGATATCATTGGATGAGATCCGAAGCGGGTGTGATTTTCAATTACCCAGACAAGGACTGATCATCTCCGTGTAATGCACGAGGTTGGCAGGCTGGGTCTACGAAATGTGACACCCTAAGGTGGTACAGCTTCCCGATTAGTACACATGTCGCGACTTGGTGATTCAACAATCATCGTCACTAACGCACAGGGAGGCAAAAAATCAAGGAACCGCCGTGGTTATGGCATTTAAGACATGGTCCAAAATCACCCATCAACTTACGAGGGTCTGTTGATTCAGAAAGGAAAGATACCTCTGGCCACATATAAGCTAATATAGAGGCGATGTACCTTATCTAAGCCTAACTATGCCCTCCACTCACGATTCGCCAGGGGTCTCCAGGCTGGCTCTTTACCGAACATGGGTTTCCCGCTAGCAAGGTACTTACTGGAAATGCCGGTATCAGGCAGCCCAAGCGTACGTCAGCATCATAACGTCACTCTTTCTTCCTCAAGATTCATCTTCGCACTCACTTCTTCGCAAGATGTCACATCAGTCGTCTTCATTAGAGCCTCAGTCCGGCGAGACTAGGAGCCATCTCCTTCTTGCACCAACGGAAATCCGGCACATCATTTATGGGTACCTATTACCTCATGGAATCCATGTCTTCAGACAAGGAGCAAGGCTATGCTTTTCTGGTTGTGTCGGAGCCTCAAGTGACGATGAAGATGGCTCTGAAAGACAGGCCACAGGTGACCCAACGTCTGACACTGTATGGGCTCGCCGCCTAGAATCCTCCTGGGGCCCTCACTGGCTGTGTGAAGAGCTAGCTCTAAACATGGACGAAGCTCAGGGGCCAGTCTCTCGTCAAGACTTCGCCATCGCTTTCACTTGCAAGCAGCTGTGAGTCAATGACAACTAGGGTACAAATTTCTATAATGACACAAGCGTGGCTGCTTCTAGTTATCTCGAAATTCTTCAACTTAATATCCAACACCGGGTCCTTCATGTCACCGACCTAGATGTCCTCGCGCAGGTGCTGCAGAAGCCAAGCAGCTTTTTCAAAGTCACTTCTCAGTTGCCAAGCCCTTTTACATCTTCACTTCTTTGCTTCAAAGAGCTTCATCTTACACTCAGACTTCCGCCGGCCCTTTTGGCGACACTTGAGGATATCATCGAGACTAATGCCACTTCTGAAACATCTCCTGGCCTGAACGAGTCCATTGACACCTGGGGAACCCAAGCAGCCGCATGGCTGCATTTAGCATCACTTCGGTCTCCATCTCTAGAGCTACGAAGGCTTCATATCTGGCTAGATCACAAAAGCGATATGTTCTGGTCTATCGTCGATGAGCGCACTATCCTGTCAATCTTCGAGCCATTGACAACAAGGACCGATATGGACATATCCATCAGTCTTCCCAAGATCCAGCATGGTTTAGAGATGTCATATCGTCACTTTCTGGGAAAAGAGGAGATATTCAAGTATGGAATTAGTCGAAGGGAAGTGCAGCGGTACTACGTTAGCCAAAAACTAGATAGGCATGATGAGCCTGCTGTATGTTGTCGAGAGATAATTACAACTGTTGATGACGAGATTGCGAACTTAACAGAGTTGGAGCGACTTTGCTACAAGGGACAAGAGGAATTGGCATGGGAGTTGAGTGGTGCACATATCCACATGGGCTATCTCTAGATAGGTAGGCAGGGCAGAACTCTCATGTCCACAACAACGAGGCGCATCTTTTCTGACAGGCTTTAATACATATAGCTTCCCCATGTTGCATGCGTGATCAGCGTGGAATATCACCTGACTATCTCAAGAGGTCGCGAAAGAGGAACATTTCAGACGTGATACAACGGATGGGATTATGGGATTTCTAGCATTGGGTTTTAATACTGTCATGTTTTTATGTTCTTTGATGTTTTTCCCGACAATTCCTCTTGAGGTTGTCATTGATATCAACAAACGGAAGGGATTCGCCTACCTCTAATTGGTACACAGCCTTCAGGTTGACAACGGACGCGAGGATCATTCTATAAGCTAGGTACCACATCACTGGCTGTTTCACAATGCCAAGATCGCTATTGCCAGAGCATTATCATGATGACAGAAGCTGCTTCACTTTTCAAGTCCAAACGTGTCATACGCTCTCAGATTCATGCTCAGGCAATAATCCCGAGCTATTACCTCGGGGAAAGCCCACATCCTCAATTCACCATATTTTGTCTTCCGCTCACATTCCGAGGGCGATAACACCGACTCAAGTGCCTCGGAGCCATATCTACTTAACCCATATTCATGTTTATGGAAATTTTCCGAGTCCGACACTTGAGATAACTGACTGCTCAGTACTATCTGACCACCCTTCTCTGTTCTTCCTACAGCCGCTATTTTCTCACCTTGTTAGATCTTGTATTTCTGCTTTCCTTCATTGGGTGCACGAAATATGGTCTAGCATCGCTTGCATAAATAGAGTGGTCGGAGGCAATGTGGCCGTCTACTGCTAAGCAACACTTTAAACATTCCGACGTTGAAGAAAATGGCGATTGGACCGGAGACATAAGCGGAGAGATTATAAATGCGGTCTACTAGCTGTACACGTTTTAATTCCTTCAATTAGGCTTAAGCCGTCAAATGATGGGCGACTAAACTCCTTTTACCATACCAGATGGTAAGCTGACTGTGCCATTGCAGTAAGCGACGATCATACTCACGGGCTCTGGTACTGGCAACAGCGTCGTTAGGAACGTGTGTAACAATTTACATAAAAGGAAGCAATACTCTTCCATTTCTTGAAGCATGGCAATCATTCCTACCTACAAAGACCGACATGGCAGCCTCATACGCACAGTTGATTCTCATTTCTATCCTGGGGACAATCTCCATCTATGCTGTTCGCGTTATCTCAGCCAGACGGCGCGTGAAAGGCGCAAAAGCTCCTCCAGGACCCAAAGGTAGGTAGCAATTTCCATATCTTGAAACCTGTTAACCATCATCTCAAGGATGGCCGATTGTCGGCAACGCCCCTGAGCTTGCCAGCTCGGACGGAAATCTCATTCCCATCTTCAATAGATGGGCCAAAATTTATGGAGATATCGTCCAGTTCAGCATCTTGGGGGAGAAGCAGGTTGTTTTATCCAGTGACAAGGTTGCAAATGATCTGTTTGTGAAACGAGGCTCCAAGTACTCTGACAGAGGTACGCCTCATGCGATGGCATATATCACGAGAGATCTCAATCCAGCATTAATGCCCAAGAACGGTACGTTGAAACCCATCTTCCTGATCTGATCACTGTTGATACCCATCAGAGGCTTGGAGACGAGAGCGAAAGCTCATTCATAGTGCAATCTCCATTACTTCCAACGACAAATACCTGGAGTTAATGGAAGAGGAGGCCAAGCTTACAATGCGTGACCTGATTCACGACCCCAGTGACTTTGATAACCACATAACTCGCTATGCCTTTGGGGTCCTCACCAGATCTATGTTAGGCTTCCGTGTGTCTTCGGCGGACGACCCGTTCATCACCAAGACTGACTCATTCATTGATGAATCATTGAAGTGTTTTCGGCCAGATGAGTACCCTGGGAATGTCTTTCCATTTCTACGCTCCCTGCCAACCTGGTTGGTGCCATCACTTGGCAACATGGAGCGAATCAAGAAGCAGGTGTACGACGGGATCGTCACGCTCCAGAAAAGGGTCGAGGTTTCCGTCAAGAAAGGCACAGCAAGCCCTAGTATTTATCGACATTTCTTCGAAAACAGAGATGAGTATGAGATCAGTAACGAAGAAGCTGGATACACATTTGACAGCATGATTGGTGGCGGAACCAGGTCACCATACAACGCACTGTTGACCTTTCTGTACCTCATGATGGAGTTCCCTGATTGGCAGGACAAGCTGCAGAGACATGTTGACAGGGTCGTCGGACCTAATCGGCTCCCATGTTTTGCAGATATCCCCAATCTTCCGATGGTCAGGGCAGTCGTCAAGGAGGGCATTCGATATCGCTCCATCATGGCGGAGCTTGGTATCCCTCACCGACTTAAGGAAGACGACTTCTACAACGGCTACTTCTTCCAGAAAGACACAGTTTTTCATGCGAACTATGCGTGAGTTCATCTTCTTACCCATGTCATTCCTAGCTAACCCTAAAAGTGCCATTCTCATGGACAAGGACACATACCCAGATCAGCAGACATTCAATCCGGCACGTTGGCTTGAACCTTCGTATCCAACTTACAAGGAACCGCTTACTGTGCACCCCAACTGTCAAAACTTCACTCCTTTCGGCTACGGCCGCCGGGCATGCCCTGGGTACGACTTCGCGGAGCGTACACTGGTCATCTTGGTAGCCCAGATCGCATGGGCTTGTGACGTCAAGAAGCCCATCGACCCGGAAACCAACAAACCTGTTGTTATTGACATGAAGTACGAGCCAACACCAAACCCACGGCCTTTGCCCTTTCCGTGTGAGATCAGGCCTAGGAGTGTGGACAGGTCGAAGCTAGTGAAGCTGGAAGCTGCGAAATGTGAAGTTGCATGAGATCAAATTGCTTATTGTGGGGTACATGGCTTGTGTTGGGGACTGAGAACATGAAGATCCATATCATCTACTGTTCTTAGGTACAACTGAAGAAGTACGAAAAGAGTTTGATGTTCGTCATGTCCTTCGGTCCAGCAGACCTCGCATAGGTAGCTAGATGCACAAGCCTGGGTGATTGTAGGATCAGACTGCGGGACGCGGTGACTGGGATCGTCCCCGTAGCAAATCCTACCTTGGTTGCCGATGTCGACGGCCTTTGATATCAATTCGCTTACCCCGCATCTGTCGCCGGCATCTTCCTCTTCTGGTTGTCTTTACCGTAGATATGAATGTGGTGCTGATATTTAAAGCCGGTGATAAGGCGGTCTTATCTTCCGTGAGCCATCCCAATCAACCCTGACAAGGTTGTCCGTGTTGATCTCAAGACCCTTGTCCTTCATAAGCATAAGCTCGCCATGACTCAGCGGATTGCTCGACAGGCCGGACTGGATGCTTTTATCCAAGCCATAGAACAAGATGGCAGTGTCATCATCAAAGACTTTACGGAGTCAGAGTCCTTATATGAGGCACAAGAGGAGGTGCAGCCCTATCTCGACGCCTCCAAGGCTGCAGCCGGAAGTACAGTGGGCGCCTTGAACCGCGGTACTGCGATATGCACACGTCTAATCGGGAGGAGTCGAACCGTCAGAGAGAGATTCTTCTCCGACTCCCTGTATCAAGTATGTGCTCATCTGAAAACAAACTCTTGAAGTCGCATCATAGTTTATCTAGGGAGGATATTACGGAGCATCTCATCGGCCTCGAGACGACGTGCTAGTATGGGAACGAGCCGTCCGTCAACAAGTCCCATCCGCTGCTCTCCATCTCCATCGCCATGGGCTCGCAGTCGGGAACAAGTGCCCAAAACTACACCGCGACGATAAAAATCATCGCACAAAACATGAAAAGACCGAAAAGTACTCCAAGGGGCGAGATAGGCTATCGGGTCTGTTTGTCCCCGCGTGCGACACCGTCAAAGCCAACGGGGCGACTCGTGTTGTTCCAGGTCTCACGTCTGGGGAGAGGAAAAGCCCGATTTCGAACCAAACGGTGACACTTTTGTTGTCGATGCTGGACTTAAACGGGGAGAGGCTTTCATCATGCTAGGAAGGGTGTATCATGGTGCGGGAGAGTACTCCCACCAACTAGCAGAACTGTGCATATCATGTTCATGTGCAGCGGCATGCATCGTCAGGAGGTGAGACGAAAATCGATTCACTAAGTTCTCTCGTTAGATTTTTCCAGGAAATTCCTTTTCTCAGCTGCCCGATCGAGGAAGTCAAGGCCTACTCACAACTGGTTCGTGACCAGCTAGGTTAGAAACAGCCTGAACCAAACCCGGGATGGCTTGATCTTAAATCCCCTGAGTATCTGCTAGAATAGTATCAAAAGCAGCAGTCCGGATCGAATACGCATGGTTGCTTATACAAAGTGCTTACTTGCCCATAAGGAACCCGGCTTCATGTGTTGGCGCAGCGTTGACGTGCCGGCTCGGCAAAACGGTGATGCAGAGGGTACAGGACACATAACAAAGTCAAACTCACATGGGACTGACTTGCTATTCCGTTAAAAGTGTCCCGATTCTCATCGTCGCTTCTCTCGCAGGACCTCATATGAGGAGGATTCCATCTGGCAAAAAGAGACCAACCAAATCTGAGTGGAGGGCAAAAAAGAATGTGGTTCCGCCCGGGATCGAACCGGGGACCTTCTCGGTGTTAACGAGATGCCATAACCAACTAGACCACGGAACCCGTATTTGATGAAGGACTGTGCGCTGTGGACAGGTCATGTGCCCAGAGTTTGGAAGGGCCCTGAGGATCCAGGACGAAGGGAATGGGAATGAAGGGGTCGCTCCAGTAAGAATGAGTAACGTGAATGGCTCTGGGAGTGAGTTCTCTCCATCCTCATGATAATCCCTCTCTTAGCCTGCCTCTTCTGACTCCTCTTGATCGTCATCGCACTCGCTTGCTTTCATCCTTCACTCCTCAAATTGGGGTAAACTCAAACCTGGTTGAGTTCCATGTCGGCGACCCTTCACACCTGGGGATAACTGCTTCCGATTGTGCACGACGAGCCCCACAACCCTGGTGAAAACCTTAGCGTAATCCTGCGGCAACCCCAGCATTCTCATCCATGAGGTGAACGCCTAACATTGGGCAAACAGTTGGTAAAAGGGGGCTGGGAAAATGTGGCTTGCGACTCCCTGCTCAGCTGCTCCACTGCCCCGTCTTGTTTGCGTGGCTTGGTTTCTGTTAGGCGGGGGGAGGTTGGGTCAGGCACAGTGTGGAACTGTATTGAGCGGCTCTCGCGGCTGTCGGGGGTACGTCTTGGACTCCATATCTTGGGTGTTTATGCACGCTCCAGGTTAGCAATATTGAACAATGAGGGCATATGTCCTCTGTACCACAACTCGATATCCATTGCTATCGATTGGCGTGTAAGCAATCATTTATCTTAAAGTCGGTATTATCGAGTGAGATGGCGGCGATATGTTGAATCAGCTTGAATTCTGTGGTAGAGCTGATTGGTGATGTCTTGTGAATAATGTTGTTCAGGCTGCCTTGAGAATCAAAAAACCACCTCGCTCCATCCGCGACTACTCTGGCCCAATACGATAGTTATGACGATTCCCTCCATTTTGAACAACAAGGACCTAAGCATCGGGAGAGAACTTTTCTTGCCATCTCTAGCAGGAAATATGAGCAGCGTCAAGCATATTCACTGTGAATGATATTATTCTCCTCCTTAGGCTATAGTCAGATTCCATAGACTTCCCGGTACATACGACCATACCCACCGGAGAACTCGGGATCCCGTCCGCTCTCCCATAGATAAGCCGGTGAGGGGCGGATTAG
>RZGM01000136.1:2247-75207 GCA_027886205.1 Fusarium piperis | reverse complement strand
TGGTACATACGACCATACCCACCGGAGAACTCGGGATCCCGTCCGCTCTCCCATAGATAAGCCGGTGAGGGGCGGATTAGTAGTTGGGTCGGTGACGACCAGCGAATCCCCGCTGTTGTATGTTTTTTGCTCCTCCTCTCGATATGAGAAAACTGCATGTTTCTTTTTGGCCCAGTTGATCCCCCTTTACCACCGTTCTTAATCCATTGCTGCCAGTTTTCTGGTCGTCGAGAGCAGGTCCCTTTTTTTGCTGTCGTTCTCGTCGCTCCGTTGTGCAAGCTCATCCAATCACGGCGACCGTTGGCACCCGGAGCGAGCTGCTTACAGCGACGCCTACCTCCGCGAGGGACCCGGAGAATATTCGTTCACGATGCGTATTCCCTTGTCATTCTCTCCTAACCATTGACGTTAACTTGGACTCGGTAGATTTGTAGCTACTGTATCGGTCCAGGGCAAGCAAAAGTGGCTGATCTCCTTCAGTGCGTAAAGGGTTTCGATGTCTGAGCAGATCTAACCCAATTATGATTAGTGCCACCCCTTTCTATCCCCGGCTACAATAAGGCGCTATCGTAGTCACTCAGAAATCTGGTGTCTCCTACTTAGTGCTCTATCATTGACCTGATTACGGCCTGGAAGAAGAGACCACTCCATTGAGTGAGTAGCTCGAAGGGCTCGGGACTATGACTGAAGAACGGTCAAAGACCTTGCGTGATTACTCATTTGCGCCGACCTTCGATAGAAGTGCCAGCCAGGCCGGCCCATCCTAATGACAAATACAATCTGAGAGAGTGTTGGGGCGAGACTTGATGCCGTCAACCTGGAACGATTGCCTAAAAGAGTAGGCGCTTTTCTTGGCATCACACAACGACTGCAAGCATCATAGTCCAGAATGGAGTCTTGGAAGACCGTTGTCTAGCATGAGCATGAGAGAATCTAAGCATAAAAGGCTCTCTAGATCCTCATTATTTCTCAAACAAAAGCACACAAATCACACTGAAAACAAGTGTGATCCTCTTGAAATCTCTTCCTCTCATTCTCTGATAATTATCCACCGTTCCCGATTCATTGAGCACCATCTTAAGTGACAATGGCCTCTACCGGAGACTCATCTATCAAGCTTGTGCTTGGAACAGCGAATGTAAGTGGTGACACGAAAAGCGGCATGCTCAGATGATGTCTCTAACGATCTCAGATCGGTGACACATCGATTGATCCCATGGCTCGTTTCAATAGTCCTGATGAGGTCGATGGTTTTCTCAACGCCTTTGCTGCTCGTGGTCATCATCAACTTGATAGCGCACGAGCTTACTCCCCTCATGCCCCGGGTAGCTCTGAACCCAGGATGGGGGCGGTTGCTGCGGGCGACAGATTTGTCATCGACACCAAGGTCAACTCACTTCAACCTGGTAGCCACACCAAGGAGAAGATCCTGAGGGAAATCGACGCGTCCTTGGAGGCTTTGAAGATCAAACAGATCAACATTGAGTACTTGCATATGCCAGACCGGGCCACCAAGTTTGATGAGGCTTGTGAAGCCATGGATCAAGCACACAGAGAAGGAAAGATCAAGCACTGGGGTTTGTCTAACTACAGAGCCGATGAAGTCAAGCTCATCGTCAAAATTTGCGAGGAACGCAGCTTTGTCAAGCCGACCGTCTACCAAGGCCAATACAACCTCATCGTGAGGAGTGGCGAGAAGGAGTTGTTTCCTCTCTTGCGAAAGGAAGGCATCGCCTTTTATGCCTATAGCCCTGCTGCCGCTGGATTCTTCGCTGGCAATCACAAGAAGGTCAAGGCAGGCGGGCGATATGATAAATCAGTGCGTTATCCCAATTAAGAGGATTTTCTAAACTAACCTTACTTGTGTTTCTCTAGCTTACTCTGGGTAGCATCTATGCTCAATTCTACTTGAAGCCGTCGATCATGACCGCCACGGAAAAGGCGCTCAACGTTGCATCTGGTCATGGAATTAGTGGTCATGCTGCCGCTCTTCGTTGGACGGCGTATCACGGTCAGCTGAGCAAGGCCCACGGGGACGCCATAATTATCGGCGCTTCAAGCCCAGAGCAGCTTGAGTCAAACATTGACATGATTGAGCAGGGCTCGCTGCCTGATGACGTGGTGGCTGCTTTGGAAGCCGTGTACGAGGAAATTGGCAATGAGGTCTTATACCATATGTAACGAAGGGGTCTGGACTGAACTAGGCCGTATTTAGTAGGAGCAAGTCTTGGCAGCCATGACGAGATAATCTTAGCCGCTTTTCCGACAGAAAAGCGCTGACAAATGGCGAGTTGATTCTCTTCTTGGTAGATAAAGCGATGGCTTTGAGGTAGTGATTAAACATTTATTTCCAGGGAAACCTGATTCTTTGAAACAATGGAATTTATCAACGTTGAACCCTCAATCCAACCCTCTTCGTCTGCTGGCTCAAGCCGACAGATTCACTCTCATGCCGCGCGTGCCGCCCATACACGGGTCAGAAGGCTGCGTATGGCCAACTATCTGCGCGAAAAGAACAGAGAAATAATGCCGCAAGACACAATAACGGTTTTCACTAAAGACAAGCAGTCTTCAGTTGACCGAGGCAAAACAAGTTTGCCAGTTCCGAGAGTTATTCCTGGCGCCTTTGAGCACGAGCCCCTCGCAAGTTTTATTCGATCACTGGGCCCAAAAGAGGTTTTCATGTTTGATCATTGTGAGTAGTCCTGCTTTTTGCTAACGTTGCTCAGTTCTAGAAGAGCAACCACAAGTTAACATTGCTCCAAGATGTAAACGTCGTTGTTCCCTATCTAGACCTTCACTGTCCAGTGATGAAGCACCTTGGTGGAGATCGCCACTATCGGAGACAAAATTGGATACTCTTTTCCTCAACCGAAGTCGAGCTTCTCAGGGGCTTTCTTCTCGCAGCATGTCGTCATCTACATATGGTTCGCCTGGAGCAAGAGTTTGGGCAGCTTGCGATCCAATACAAGCTAAACTACGTCCAAAGCCTCCGCGAGACGATTTCGGAAATAGGGCTAGCCTCAAGCCGCATGGCAGTGGCAAAGGCCTTGGTTCTGAGTATCGACGAGGTAAGCCTCATCTCTAGATTCAAGGATTGCATACAGGTAGAGCTATGGACTGATTTGACTATGGAGATTATGCTCGACGATCTTTCAATGGCTATCAAGCACGTCATAGGAGCTGTTGAGATTGTGCAGGCAGCAGGAGGACCTGAGGTTCTTGGACTGAGTGGGATTGTTCAGTATATTCTTGACAGCTGTCTTCGTCGGCATCCGCTCGAGGATTGGGATCCAGTGATGATAGACTGCGGCGCCGCGTTCATGAAGCCAGAATCGGCCTGGATTGCGGTTCAATAAGACCAATCACCGATTAGCATTGGGCATGTAATAAGAGCCCTTAGGCTGTGGTGATGCTGAATGGCTTACCTGGTCGATTATAGCCCGTTAATGAAGAGACAAACCCTTCTAGCGCGTGAGAATGGGAGAGAACGTAGCCAAATACGACAAGACAACCAACATGTTGTCTCTGAGGGTTAGTAGTGATCTTAGCAACGCGGAAACACAGGCAAACAGAAAATTGAAACAAAAATTTGGAAGACAACATCGAATCTATTCTGTTCATCGTCGTGAAAATGATGATAGTGCCCTCATCGGCATTGTTACAGACACATCTCCCCCTTCGTCCTTGCGCTCTGTGGAAGCCACTCGGAACATTTCGCAATCAGAGCCGTTATTGTCGAACCTCCGTGTGCTCGACTCGCTATCTTCCTTGCTGACCCAGCCACCATTCCGCAGAGCTCGAACAAACCAGGGCTTTCTTCCCGGTGCCTTCCAAGTCCAGTACTCTTTGAGATCGTACTCACGCGGCTCTATTCTTCCACCAGATAGCCGTACAGTTAATCCGACCAATCCATTGATGGTTGCGTAGAGAAACATGCCCCTGAATGTACTGTTAGTCAAGTGCCTGGGAAATAGTTGGGATTAACTTGCGCGATAAGGCCATAGGCGACACTGTATGAGAATGGTACAAAGGCGATCACAACGAAGGACGGAAGGGTGTCGCCAATGTACCGCCAGTTAATCTGAGTCATCTGTCGAGCCATCATGCAACCAACCTGTGTCTTGTGTTAGAACCTGCACAGAGGGGGAAAGCCTTCTCGAGCCACTTACAAGAATTAGAGTTGGACCAGTCGCCCACGGTGGAATAGAGGCAAAGATGGGAACGAAGAAGACTGAGACGAAGAAGCAGAGGCCAGTAACCATGGAGGTAAGTCCAGTAAGTCCTCCTTCAGCGATACCAGCACCGCTCTCAATGAAGGCGGTGACTGGAGAGCAGCCAAGAAGCGCACTGATGGAGATGCAGATGGCATCACAGCAATATGCGATAGTCGAGCGAGGAAAGTCACCATCCTCAGCGTCAACAACACCACAGAATTTAACCATTGAGTACAACGTTGCGGTGGCATCGATGATATCCACGTAGAGGAAGGTGAAGAGTGCGAGCGCGAATTGAGACCCATGAGCTGCGACATCCCACTCAAGAGCATTCAGGGTGTGTCGCATGGGCTGGAAAGATACGACCTTTTTGAACAGGTCAAAACGCGACTCTCCTTCTGCTGTATGCGGGAAGTAGGTGATGCTCGTCTCGCGTCTAAAGACTTGTTAGCAAAGGGCCTTGGATCCGGGAGAGTGGGATATCCTCACGGCCAAGAAACGATAGAGACTAGAGCAATGCCAATGACAAAGGCGTATTTAACGCGGAAAGCCATGAGATAGGCTGTCAAGATACCCCCTGCGAAGATGGCTGTCCAGAGCTGTCTTGTTATCAGTATCTAGTGCGTATCTGGAAGCTCCAGCAAGTACCTTGGGACTTGACATGAGTCCACCATCACACATTTGAGTCTGAGGGTCAATCATCTCAATGGGGCAGCCTGCGATAGCCAAAGGTGTAGCCTTGTAGCCTCCTGTGATGGCGCCAATACTAGCAGAGTAGGATAATCCGATTTCAGTGAGAAATAGACCGATGCCCACTCCTGTGGCTGTCTTGATGGTGGCTGGGATGAGCTTGACGAGCCATTGTCGCATGCCCGTCATGGCCAAGAAGACGAATATGAGGCCTTCAGTGAAGACTGCGGTCAAGGCCACGCCGTATGGGATATGACCCGATCCATTGTAGCCAACGACTTGGAATGCGAAGTAGGCATTCATGCCCATACCAGGACTGTTTCCCATTAGTGTGTAATTTTGCTTGTCGCCTCAAGAGACTCACGCTAAAGCGACTGGGAGGTTGGTACAGAGACCGAATAAGAAGCTGGAGAGAGCCGCAATGGCAGCTGTTGCAGTAATGAGATCCCTTCTGACCTCTCTAGGGGGGTTAATCGTTTGAACGCATGTCGGGTCTTGAGATATGTTCTCACCTTCTTTGCACGCCATGTAGCTGACACTGTTGTCGCAGTCTACCCGATTCTCCTCATCGCAAGGGCAAGTGCCGCCAGTTTGTGAAAGAACGGTGGCCTGTATATCAATTGATTAGTGCCTGGGCATAAAATGAGATAATCGGTCGAATATTGTACATTCACGGCAATGATGTATGCCATCGTTGCGAAAGTAGTTGCTCCTGCGCGAATCTCATTGTACAGCGATGAGCCAGGGATCTCCTTGGGCTAGAGGAGCTGTCAGCAAAGCAGAGCAAGGAAGATGGTAGATGGCGGCCAAATAACGTACATGGCCACTGCCTTCCAACCTGAAAAAACGGCCAAAGCCTGAGGATGAGACACGCCTATTGAAGCCGTCGAGTGCCATTGATAGGGCATGGAACTTGGGCTTGACGCTTTCCATGATGACCAGGAGCACACATCAACAGCCAGACGTCAGTGGTGGCTCTGAGTTTCACGGCGTTTTACTTGGCGAGATGAGCTGCCCAGAGCACAAAGACGGCAGCATGCCTTTGTGCTAAGGGGAGGCTTGCAAGTTAAGGACACAGCGGTTCGGATGGCCAACAGGGATGCTGCTCAGTCACGGAGGAACCCATCCACGGGTCGAGTTAGCCGATCGGCCGTTCCAGGTCTGAACCTTAAGCCACGGCCCTGCAGAGGCACTGAGTTAATCTCTCCCCGTCGACGGGGAAGCGCCAATGGATGGCCTGAGACGGGCCGCAATGGGGTCAAAGCAGCGGGATGGGACACGCGACTCGAGCACCGTGCACGAGAAGTGCCCCGGGTAGAATCGTTGACATGTCCGATGGCCTTGAGCTTTTGGCGGGCTTCGTGTTAGCTGAATCTCCTCTAGCTAGCCCCTGGCACTAAATAGCTGGGCAGCTGGGGCTGTCAAAAGCAACACGATTGCCACTAGCTAAGCCACCTGTCAGGTACGTGACGTGGATATGACACCTCCCCAACAAGAGACTGTTCTCTGCATTGGGGAAGGCCTTCACGGTCTGCCTCGTGCTTTGTTTGCCTTCAAGTGGCGATAGGCTCGCTGGGTGCCGTAAAGGTTGTCTGTCTGAGCACATATGAAAGCCACCTCCCGCACGAGCAGCAACTCAAACATTATTGTCTGACTTTTGCCTTCTGGTTCTGGCCTCCCTGTCCATCGAGGTCTAGGAGGAGGGGAAAAAGCCTCCAATTTCTCACCCTCGTAATGCACTTTCGGCGGCCCCGACTGTTGGGTCTGACGTGCTGACAATTCAAGAAGAAAAACAGGCTCGGCAGCTGGGAACGAATGGGATGATTTGTTTGCTTTTCTTGTTACCGACGCAAACGCTAACAGAGTTTCGAAAGCCAAGACAAAATCAACATGCAGGCCACGCGTTTTGCTTCTCCGCCTCGTGGGTTTCGCAACCCGGTTGTATGGAACAGCATGTGGTGATGCATCAAGGGGCTGAGAGGATAAGACAGCCTGAATAACCCCTTCCACGAGTGGCCCAGACGCTTTCAATTTAGCTGAGACCAATCGAGATCTCAGCCTGTCAAGGGTGTTAAAAATCGATCAATCTTCATGTGGGCAAGGGAGAGTGCTCCGATGATCCCCGCAAACGGTCTAGAACCAGCCACGGCATTTGAGGCCCTGCCATCAGCTACCGACCAGGACGCCACAGTTCCGCGTTGAAATGTTCCGCGGCCGTGGGATCGGACAGTGGATTTCACCTTTCTTTTTCCGTTGTTGAAACTGACCACGTCGTACGTAGCTTTGCTTCTGGATGAGCTGTTGTACATGTTTGTGGACAGAGAGCTTCTTGGTTGCCAACTCTGAGGACGCACGTCCTCTTGCTTGCCAAACCATGGCGTTTACCTTGGTGATTGTATCAAGAAATCATCGCCGCCAGTGTTTGCCACATCGTGGGTGCCCATCTCAGGAACAGTAAACGGCCGTGCAGAGGGAGTTCATGCAGCTGCTCCCAAGCCCTCAACGTTACCGAGATGGCCTTTCTCTGTTCAGGAGCGAGTATCCGAGGGACAAGCACACAATAGGCACGAGCAAGGACCGTGTCCCCCACGTGAGCAACCAACCAGCTGGTGATGGCGTCGATAGCAGCAAGCCACATAAGAGTAGTGGCTGCATCCAGACCCATGCATGGTGTGATGCCAGCGGGCGGGGATGTCTTGTCAGGGGACTGTTGCAAATCTGATCCCTGTGACAAGGGCATCGGTTCACGGGAAGCAAAAAAGCGAGACCAGGTGGATGGATCCAGGAGCCCGGCGGGAGCACGATCCGGCGGTGGTGCTTTGACGTCCTTGATATATGGCATGGCGTTCAACTCCATGGAACTGCCAATGTTGGTGCCGGGTTCCCGCTCTTCTGCCACTTTCCCCCTGCCTGCTCGTTCTCGATGGCATGGACGCACCGTCTTGACGATTAAGTTCAGCCTTACATTCGCCAGCTTGCCAGAGTTAATAGCCATGCCTTCTCGTCGCCGTACCCTTATGTAGGGGGGCAGTCAAATAAAAGGATAGGGCATTGTTTGCCCAGGGCCCCTACACACCCAAACCTTCCGGCCCTCTTCTCCGCTCTGCCTCACGTCATCCTCGATCGATCACACAGTTGCACTCTGTTCCGATGACACGGTCCCCATCTCCACAGCCAACTCCCGATTCACCAGGCCCTCCTCCGAAAGGCCGTACGTTGCCCAGATTTCTCAGACCAGCAACAAGTTTTGCCTACTTGCGTCGTCTTCGTCGGTCTCACAAAATGTGGGACGTCGTTTGGACCGACCCCAAGAGGGAGTCCAGAAAGGAACATCGCGAAAGGAAGGCCAGACAGCCGCGCAGCGACAAGAGCTCCACCAAGGCGAGATCACTCTTCAGTCGAGGCTCGACATCATCGAGCGACGGCCCTTCGTTTGTTGGGTACCCTGCACGCAAGACAAGCAGCAGGGACTTTGCGTCTATGTCACCCACGCCATCCTCCATCCACACTACCATCTCGACCAACAACTACGACATTGAGGCTGACAGAGCCTCAAACTTCACACTCAACAATTACGAAACAACATCCGACACGATATCTCACAGTTTCGAGTCCACCACCGATCACACTCTTGTTCACGAACAGATCCTGGAATGCTCCTCAGGTTCGTCGAATCTGTCAAAGCGAGACGCAGGTATCTACGACTTTGACCTGACTCGACTTACTGACCGCCAGGCTCCTCCAGAGCTTTACAACACCAACTCCAGAGGGGATGACGACCAGTATCCCCTGCCCCCTTCCCCGCCCTGGGATACCCAAGTTATCGAGCGGGTGGCATTAGAACCATGCCACATCGTCCAGACCTTCAGTGAAGGCTCCTACATAGCTAGGAGCACTGAAGTCACAACCTCACTGCGCACGCCCTCGGACCCTCAATTTGGTCTGAGCTCCGAGGTGACCATCACCGCTAACACAGAGAGCAAGTCTTTCAGTCGCCCAAGGTCCTCCGGTGGCCAGTATGTACTCCTCTAAGTCTCATTGTCGATCTCACCTCACCATGAATAGGACTCTCTCCTTGCGGGCGCTCAAAAGCAAGTCCCCAAGCGCCCCTCTACCACCTCTACCTAGCACACCAAGACGAGTGCCATCATGCAATGCCTTGTTGAGGAGTGAGCCAACTGATGGGTGGAAGCCGCCAGACACGTGGGCCTGCACTCCCACAACGGAAACGTTCTCGTCAACCATGGAAGGTCCCGTTGAAGAGCGAAGTTCACCAGAGGCGAGCTTTCCGATGGAACAGAATGCCATGCAGCGTGAGGTAACACGTTTGGCCTCCGAAAGCAACAGTATCCGTCTTCTCCGCCTCAAGGGAGTTTGGGGCACATTGAGTAGCCCTAACTCATGGAAAGACTTGGAAGTGGAGAAGACCCAGTGGATGCTCTCTGCGTTATACAACATGGACCAGCCGGCGGATCAAGAAGATAGACCAGACACTGCCCATGACATGAACTCGGATAAACCAAAGAAGGTTCTTGCACTTTACGAGACCCCAGGTAAGTCTATTCTAGCCGTATTCTTGTCATGGAATCATTCACTGATATCAACTGATAGCTGCAACCTCATACCTAGCAGCTGTGCACCACAACAAGCAGGTTTACCACCTGTCACCAGCACCACTCTCTCATACTCTCTTTCCTAATATTCACCCGGTTCTTGTGCCGGTGAGGTCATCCTCAGCCTTCCCCATGGCGCCGTCGTCATTCGAGGCAGTCTATTCTTTACGTCTTCCTTTGTCAACACCATCCCAGGAGATTCCTGGTGTTCTGAAAAACATCCACCGGTGCCTCAAACCTAACGGCGCCCTAAACCTCGTGCTGGTCGACCCGCTCCCGCTTACAAGCACGCTGGGGCCAATACTACGCGCGTGGATCGAGCACAACTTGTTATTAAACTTGGAAACAAACTTTCGCTGCATGAACCCAAGCAGACTGCTTCCGATCTGGTTGGAGAACGCATCATTGCATATTGAAGGTAGAATTATGAGCACACAGTTCTCCGCTGTGCCGCTCGATGAGCAACAGCTCACACCGGCTGAAAAGAGCCATCCGTCGGAAGACACCATCAAGCAGGAGCTCCGAAACATAGTCGGCAGGATGCTCTGGATGGAGGTCTGGGGAGAGTATATCACCGTTGATACATGGTGGTGGGAGGACCCTGAGATTATAGAAGAGTGCGTCAGATTACAGACTACATGGGAGTGGCGCCTGATCACGGCTTGTAAGGATGGATGAGGGCTAGGTATATAGGGTTCCCAGTGGATAAGATGGGGAATGAACGAGACATGAACAGCCATAATCACCTTTATTTTACTAGATTTAATACACTTTCCTTGCGGATTAAATTTCAAGAACGAACGTTTTACTTTTGTCGCAATGGCTTGTGCTGAGTCTCGATACTGTGAACCCTGTAAAACGTTACTTGACTGAACCAGCTCCTGGACACACTAGAAGCCCAACATTTGAGAGAAGGAGACAGAAAATGTAGCTGATCAGTGGCGGTATGATCCGAGACGCGGGACAGCTGTTGCTATCATCCTGGTGGGAGGGCTATCTATTGAAGAAGATCACCCTACATATTTAACGCGTTTACAAATCCCCGACGTTAGACTAAATATTATGCATATCTTCCTGGCTATTCAAGGCTGTAGATATTTGCTAATGGCTTATGAAAGTCCCACCAGATCATTTTTGAAGCCTCTCAAATTGGCCATCTCGTTCTTCAGGCCAAGTCGGCAGCCCGCGAACACTGTGTTGCATGGACTGGAGAGAAGCTATCAAAGACTCAAAGTGATACAGAGATAAGTATCTAATTTAAAGTATAAATGGGGCATTAAAACAAGTCGTCAACTGGTATATTGCAGGTGAGGCATTTGGGAGTAACACTGAATCTGAGCAGCACCCTAGGACACTGCCAGTCCCCGTAACTGCTGATCGGCAGGAACTATTGCAAATAGACCTACTCAAACATAAAATCCTCATCCAATAAACTCATCAGTTGTTGGTTATCGTGGTACCAACCACCAAGGTCCAACATGTAGTCCCCATAGTATTCGGGGTCCTGCATTTCCATTCCTACTCCTGTCATGATACCCATATGCTCAGCGGATGCTAGAGTAGCTAGTACATTAGGATCGAGAGTATCACCAAGTTGAGAGGAAAGCGTGCTGGAATCGATGTATAGACGGCCAGCTTTGCAGAGGAGTTCGTATAACCGATGCGGGTGTGTGAGTGGCTCAGCATCGGCTGCTTCAATTTTTAACGAGGCTGCGAATCGTTCTAGGCGAGAGAAGTCGTCCATATCAAGCCTTTCAATAGCATAAGTGAAGAGAATGCTGAAAGGAACAAAAGGCGTGTTAAGCAGTGCCCTGAAGAATGGTCAGTCGATTTCATGGCTTGGGAAGCATCATCGAATGCTACAAGAACATCCCACTTACCAATTGACATATTTTCGGACAAGCAACGGGTCTTTGCAGTGTCTCATCCCTTCCATGCATCTTTCATGCATATCAAATGTGCTGCGAGCAACTCCGACGCAATTGTCCGGAATATCCGTATGCTGGCCCGGAGGAATTGCCTTGAGGATTAAAGCGAGAGTTGAGGACTGGCAGACAAAATCACATTGAAGATAGATGATTCTCATCGGATCTTCTTCAGAACCACCAGTCTCGGCCTCGCTTGCCGCTTCCTTGAGATGGTTGTCAGTAACTTCCAAGGAGACGCAGGTTTTAGATTCATACTGATATTTCGACACGCGTCTCATCGATGGTTGCTCGCATATCCTGAGAAAGCCTTTGGCAGGTTTGGTAACGCTCGTCAGCACTCAATGAAAGACTGGCTGGGCTATACAGTTGATCATAAACCTGTCTCTGGATTCGTGCAACCTTGATAAACCGTTGTTCATTTTGATCGGCCGATGTTACGACATCACTGTCCCGAATGCCTGAAGACCGCCCAAGTCTTAGAGATATCCCACTTTCGTAACCAAAGACAGCCCAGAACAGTTGTCTCTGGACGGTGTGTGCGTTTCCTCTTGAATTGCTGAGGCAGTGGTACCCGAGGGTCTGGCAAAGAGTGAGAGCATTGGAGAGCAAAGTCCAAGCCCTTGAAGCTCTCGAGTCCTCAACCGAATGTAGAGCCTTTGAGATATTTAGTCTGTATATATTGTCCATTGTGCTCTTGAACGCCTACTCCTAGAGTGAGTGCCGCGATCACTTCCATAGACGCGGGTAGGAACAGAGGGAGACGTGATATCGCGTAGCTGAGATTTGATCGGCAGAGATCACAATACCCTCGTGATATAGCATCCCCAAGTATCACAGAATGCTCTGCAAAGACGTACGATAGGAAACTATTGGCGATAATGAACTCTGCTTCAGTGTAATCGTCGACTGCAAAGTAGACTTTACGACAGATCTCTTCGAACTTGACAAAGGGAAGAACTTGACAGACCCACGAGAGTCTGTGAGAGTTTTGGTGCACTGAGTCATCAGTACTAATCCAATTAGTGTAGTCACATGGCGACATACCCTTGGCCCATCGCAATATGCCTACAACAGGCTCCAACGGGGGCATTGAAGTGCGGGCTGGTTGATTTGTAGTTACAGAGACATGCGGATTCGGGTTTCGAGTGATACTGGGGCTCTCTAGAGTGGTGAGTAAATTCCTCAGCGACGAGATCACCTGGCTTGACTCGGAGTCATGCCGTGATCCGTTATGGTTCATTCCAGATCTGTCCTCGACAAGAGCTCTGACAAAGTCGATAACGTGAGAGGAATGATCCCATTGCGCAATCGCGACCGGATGAGAGGTTGTGATATGTTCAGATAAGAAGCTTTCATGAATATTTGAAGTCGCTTGTGGGACGGGTGGCTTCGATTGTAACGTCGTTTGTGGTTGTTGTCCTGGCAGTTCTAGCTTTTCTAGAAGAAGCTTGATGTTGTCGATATCCCGAGCGATACCGTCAATTTTGCGCTCGCTACAAGGAGTCACCAGGGAATATAATAACGCACTGCCTTGACAGGTGTAACTTACTATTGAGCTGAGATCAACACCCTCTGCTTGCCAGCAGCCGGCTTCGAAGCGACCGCGCTATGAGTACACTCGAGTCGGGTAGATAAACAATTCGAACAAGGAGAGCCCCTATCACATCCGACCTAGATACAATCTATTAGTTAACGCTCGCCGTTTAGGCCTAGGTCATAGTCGGTCACCTTTCGTGTGCGGCATTGGTCACACTAACACGCAAATGTCAACATCCTGGTGGTAAAGAGAGGCTCCACGTCAACGTACCGAGCGACGAGTGATTGCCGGACGGCCATCAGGCTTTCCGCCGACAGCATTCCCGCGGCTTTCCATGTTTCCCATAGGGTTAGGAAACAGTGTCATCACCCACCATGCACGTAAGACAACGGGTTGTTCTGGTGAGATTACAAATTCACCGGAAACGCGCGGGTTTCCGAAAGGATTGAGTGTGGACCCGCATGGATTGAAGCAGCCAATCAGGTTTCCAAGGAGATCCAGCCTCTCCTTCATGGTCGAGGAGAAATTCAGTATAAGTAGGCCCATTCCGCTCCTCTACAAGGAGAATGTAAAGAAAACAAGAATCTTACATCTATTACAAACTACAGTCATTTTAATACCCATATCATCATCATGGCGCAGAACGTCCTCATCACAGGTGCTGCCGGTTACATGTATGCTTGCTCATTAACCCTTCCGCACTATACTGACATCCTATAGTGGCGGCTCTGTTCTGGCAGATCTACTTGCCCATGCCAATGATTCTTTCAAGGATACAGCATTCTTTGCTGCTATTCGGTCTCAGGAACAAGTCGAAACTATATCGAAGCTTGGGGTCAATGCCGTCCAGGTTGATCTCGACAATAAGGCAGCAGTCGAAGAAGTCGTGCTTCGAAATGAGAGTAAGTTGACATACAGGAAAAATTTCAGGGGGATACTGATGGGTTTTAGTCAACATCGTCATCCACACTGCCGGTTCCATGTATCCTGCCATGACAACCAACCTCATTGCCGCTCTTGGCCAACGGCAGCGAGCCAGCGGAAACAAGATTTACTTCATTCATGTAAGTTCTTGACGATTGATATAAAAGGTATTACTAACCATGAAATTAGTCATCTGTAGCAACTATGTTCACGGAGGAGGGTGGATGGTCGTCCGGAGAAGTCAGGGATACTGACCCTCTCCTCAGTAAGGAGAGAGAGATTGGTACGGACAATCCGGTTAGACATGTAAGTATTCGGAATCGATATTTGACATGAGAAGATGCCTAATAAAGTACAGACAAACATCCTTCTTGCAGATGAGGGCAAGGCGCAGAACGTGGCGACTTTGAACGTTGTCGTCCCCGTGGTTTGTAAGTGTCGATGGACTGCAAGGAGGTGAAACGTCAAAAGAAGATGGCCTAACTATTCAATAGATGGTAGAGGCACTGGCGAGTGTCGAAAGCTGTCTGTCAACATCCCTGCTTTCGTCAGAACCAGCATCAAGCTGAAGACTGTTTACAAATTTGACGTCGATGGTGTACGTTTTGGCTTTTCTTTTTCCTTGTTTCTTTAATGACCGCATAAAGCCACTTCTGTTAATATTGCTGGCCAAAGCTTTACTGACACGACACAGAGCCCAGCTGCAGTTCATGTCTCCGATTTGGCTTCACTCTATCTTCTCCTCCTGGAGAAGATCTTGCGACAAGAGCCGGTTCCAAGTGGAGAAAACGGATACTACTTTGCCCTGGCCCACAGATCTCCTTGGTGGAAGGTGATGGATGGCCTCGCCAAGGGATTGTACTCCCGCGGGCTTGTTAACGACCCAGAGGTGCAGGTGTGGCCCAGTTATGACGAAGCCGCCGATACCATGGGATTCCCGCGCTTGTATATGCGAGCCATTGGTACCTCCAGGTGAGATATCCCTTAAATGTGACGAAATGAACCAGCTAACTTTTCAAGTGGGAATCTCATCCCTGAGAATGCACTGAAACTTGGGTGGAAGCCAAAGTGGGATGAACAGCGATTCCTGGACAGTCTTGATGACGAGATCGAAGCCGTGCAGCAGCTCGATACAGTTAAGATGTCTCTATTTGATTCACTGAAGTGATCACTGGAACTCTAGGAACCCCGAGGAGAGTGTATGATCTCACTGTTTGAATTTATACGCCGAGACTCTACAGATAGGAAATGGAAGCACCATGTGTCTCTGATACTCATATCTACCGTTAATATAGCATGCTATTTCATCCAAAGAAAAATCTCAACTACCAGATAGGTAGTATGATCGTGGCGGGTAGACCAGATCCTCATCGGATGCCGTTCTTTGTTCCTGCGTGACGTCTACGTCAACGCTTTTCGTGATCTTGCCCGAACTCTCCAGACTTCTTAGATGATGTGAGGATACATGGCGCTCAGAGTCTTGGTTTGAGCCCTCATGTCTATAGTAATCCCCAGATGGATAACTCTTCTTGTAAGTCGTGCCAAAGAACCTGGGTACGAGTTTGGAGAGAACGGATCGCAAGGCAGGCAAGCAGGCGCAGATGATAAACATGTCGCATTCAAGGACACTCCAGTAGATGGCCGGTGAGTTGTCATCTATGTCATGATTATGAGTAACAACTTTCCAAGTGGCAATGATGGGGCGAAGGGAGACGCACACGTGGGATTGGATGTTTTGGCGAACTGGATGAGAGATTGTAGGCGTAGAATGCCGACGATGGTGATTCTATGTACATGTTAAACTCTGAGTTAGTGAAGAGGTTAAACTGGCTATGCAGGGTTTTCTGGCTTGATTCTAAAGATGGTTGGGAATAGTGGAAGGGGGCACCCACACAAAGCCAAGGGCAAACATTAGAAGGACTTGGAGCTTCTTCTTCCAGCTCATCTGCAACTTGAAGACACTGGGAAGAGGTAAGGAAAGAATCGCAACGTCGATCGCGATTTCGGTGGCTGCACGGATCCAAGAAAAGAGGTTGATGTCAATGCATTTTCCAGTCATCTCCCCAGCCCAACCAGACCAGAAAATGGGATTGGCGTGCACTGAAAGATCATTGTGCAGGTGTTGGCAATTCCGAAGCAGGCTACGATGGCGATCAAAGTCCAAGATGATCGTCTCACGAAGAGAGAAGCCTCTGGGAAGACGCGGATGTAAAATGCCAAGAGAGACATTTGTACCAGCATCTCAGCAAACATGTAGAAGATTTCGGCAATGTAGAGCAGCTGCAAAACGAAATCAGTTCGGGATTTGATCCATTTCGCATTGAAGTAGCTACCTTGAGAGTCATATCAACGTCGGGGAATGGGATGGTCCAAAAATCTTTGTCCATTCCAAGGTGGGCCACTATTTGTCTGTCAGGCTGAAGTCGGGGCGACAACATGGAGTCCACTTACTGGGGTAGCAAACGAAATTCAGCACCGAAGCAGATATCTATATAGTAAGTATGTAGTTCAAAATGGCGGTATAAACCGTCGTCGTAGACCAGACGCACAACAGCGAGGACAATCAAGTAGTCATCCCAGTCTAAGTCAACCTTTGTAATCCAGAGACGTCCAAAAATCCGAATCAGGACCAAGAGAATAGCAAGGGAGCCAAAAGATGCCGGGATGCTTATGACGGTGGCGGATTGATCCCCGGGAGCCACGCCACAAGCTGCTAATGTTGCATTTGTTGATGCTAATAATCGATCAGATCGGCTGAGGATAGGGGCTTGCGGGGATGTTTCGTACTCAAGATCTCTTTGATGCTACAGCTTTGGGCCTGGCAGCCCTGGACCGCCACCAGGAAGGATTGGTCACCACAAAGGCATGGGATATCTGTCGGCGAACAGGATGTGTTGGAAATGCTCGTCTCAAAACATTGCACCTGGGGCAGGAGTGTCAGTTTGTGGAAATTATCTCAGCGCCGTCAAGCATTAACAAGGGTGTACCGTACGGTGCAGTTAGGGAGAGCTGCTAGAAGATCGGTTTGAGCTGTTGCCCTGCCGAAAATGGCAGCGTGGAGATAAAGAACCAGGGGGAATCTCATGATGGGCTTATCCGTCGTTAGGTTGAAGAATCGTCTGAACATCATCCACTTCCGAGTCCGAGAACGAGACTTTTCGCCTGCCGCTCATCGAGGTGTGCAGGACTTGTTGATATAACCATGCAGGTCCGATCAAGATCCGAATCAGGCGTGGGGGCGCCGTTACCGGCTCCATGGACCACGGCACATGGCAATGGACTTGTGGCCTGCAAGCCGGGACCTTGGAAGGGGGTAGGGGCGAAACAATCGGCGGAGCGAGGCGTGATTTGACAACGACTGGCCTAGATGCCTTGTTGACTCTGAGGGACTGGGTTGACGGGTTGCCTACATCGGAGAAAGGTCACATGAAGTGTTTGACCTCCCGTTTATCAATATGAAAGGTTTTAGGAGCCAGCTTAAATGAGTGCTAGAGAATCGAGGAGTTTGGTTTCGTGGTTGTATGCCGTAAACGGTCTCTGTCGAGACATTGTAAAATCTTGACTAAAAATGAGCAACGAGCACTCGTTTTTGGAAACGCCTAACGGCCCATACCGACTAGGACAGGGTTTCGAGACACCACTGGGCCGTCTCGAGAAAAGAGACAACATGCTGTACATCCCGCTTGGTTGGTCATTGTCGCTGAGAATCCCCAGTGGGCCGTTGTCTAGTGTATAAGCTACTGTAGGTGAATCTTTCTTTGGAAAGCCTCGACCTCTCCCATTGCGGGTCTTTCAGCCCCATTGGGTTTCTGCAACGGCGGCTGTGTGTAAAAAGCAAAACCGGAGACAAGAGCTCTGGGAGACAAATTCGTTGTTCGGAGCGACTGTCGGCAAAAAGCCTGGCATCTTTCTTCTCCATTCTTTTGTGTTTGTCCCGAGGTGGCCTTCGCTCAACTCGCTCTGTTTTCCCTGTTGATCACATGTGACATGTTTATCGTGCTTTGAGACTTAGGATTGTTCAAAGTTGGTAGGATAGTCTTAGAATTCCGGAACGAGAGCTGATCAGCCAATGGTGGCCAAGTTCTTGTCTCCCATGAGATTGAGAGCAGTGCGTAATGCACCACAACACCGGATTTGGCTCCGGATATTTGCATTTCGTCTGGTTTGGGTTACGGTTTCTGACGGCTTGAAGTTGACAGTGTCCTCAGTTTTTGTGCAGCTTCTTGGCTATGTCAACTTCCCCGGATGTTCAGAGCAAGGCCCAAGAAGAGATTGACCGTGTCATTGGAAACGAGCGGTTGCCAACCTTGGTAGACCGCCCGAGTTTGCCGTACATCGATGCAATCGTTAAAGAGGTTCTGCGATGGCATTTGTCCTGGTCGCATTCTGGCCGACAATGCGCTGTATCTTAGCATTGCCCAATCTCTGGCTGTCTTTGATATCACTCGGGATGATGACGTGGTTCATCCGGAGATGCGATTCACGCCGGGCGTTGTTAGCTATCCACAGCCCTTCAAGACTATCATCAAGCCACGGACACCTCACCAGGAGAAGTTGATTCGGTCCATTGAGCACGTTTTTCCATGGCAAGAGAGCGATGCAGGGATTCTAGAGAGTATGGATTCTTGATTCATCGCTGTTTAATTTGAACTACTTCAATTCAACCAAGATATATGCCCAAATTCGAACGGTGCCTGGCTTCTCATACAAGGATTAGATAAATCACACAGCCATGGAGGCTGGAGAGTCTGGGTTGGGCTGTCCCGTACTAGCAACACACAAATGTTTCAAGGACGAACCCAAGTGTCAAAATGAAAGTCGGAGCCAGGCTGCTAGAGAGGAAATCATATGCGGCAACCCAGATGGCGCAGGGGCTGGGTGCGTTTGAAAGTGGCTGTTTGATGGAGGGTTATGGTGATCAAGGCCTTATCAGTCAAGATTTCGGCACCTTGGCAGTCTAGATGTATTTTCTAGTTTCTCCTGTATTGTGTTGCCCTAACCCGTAGAAATAGGTATTGAAAGGTAAAGATGGATAACTCCCTGGAGCCCATTGAGACTCTTATCTGACCCATATCCTTGGTGAACATTCCACGGGAGCCTTTGTTTCTGGCGTTTAGGTTGAAATGTAACGCCCACCGCCTTGAATGCATTGACTGGAAGTGGCACCATCGCCCTGGGGATTTGTGTATTCCTCAACTTGCTCTCATATATTGGGGCCGTTTACTTTATGCTAGTACTTGGTCCAGGCGAACCGCAACCATAGCATTCCAGGGCTCTCAGATTCCTGGCTGCATCTAGACTACACCAACATTGCCAGGAATGGAATACCATGCCTTAAATTGCCTATTCTAGCCTTTAGTTTAGGTATCGATCTACGAATGCAGTTCATTTCTCAAGTCACTTGTCCCGACTTGTCGGCCCCGCATCCCGCGCGAGTTATGCGATGCATCAACAGCAATGACCGTCACAGCGCCGTCCGGGTCAGCACTGATTGTAAGTATCGAGAACCTGCCCCATGCCAAAAAACCTTCGTTCACTTTTCTTGGGCGAACATACAGTATCCTCGACATTGTCCGGGTGCTTACAAACACAGGCTACCATCTACAGCCTCATCGGGCTTGCATCCGGATTCATCGGTGCGAGGGTCTATCCAAGGGTGAAAATCCAGAGACGTCGCCTCCTAGCAAACGACTATTTTATGATAGCGGCATGGTGCTCCGCTGTTTCGTGTGCATCAGTCAATGTTGTGATGAAGGCTCATGGCGCACTAGAGCCGCAGCGTACCTCTGACTTTACGACTTTGGACGAAGATCCAAAAGTCATAGAGTATTTATTCAAGGTGAATTTGCCCTCATGGGCGTGAGCCACTCACGGCAAAACCAAACATACTGACACATTCTTCAAAGATATCCTGGGTTGGCGATTTCCCCTTCTTCACGACCTTCTATCTATGCAAAGCATCGTTGCTCACCACATACTTCCAAATATTTCCTATCTTCATGGTAAAAAGGAGGGCCCTTCTATGGGCTAATACTGTATACTGCCTGTTGGCGTTCCTTACTATGTTGGGTTTGCAGCTTTTTTCGTGCCTCCCGTCCAATGTGAGTTTACTGTACAGTGGGTAGTTTCGAAACATCATCTTTGCTCAGCCCGTTGTTAGTGTTCTTACTACCATTCTCAATCTTTCATGATCTCAAAATGCATCGAAGAACGAAAAGCGGCGTTTATGGGGTCTTTCTGATCGGCCTCATCGACCTGATCTTTTCCCTCACCCGTTTTCTCAACGTACAGCTAGGAGGCCCTAACGGTTTCAGATCTATAACAATGATCAGTAAGTGCTTTCTACTCATTGGCATATTATTATAATAATATGGAGTTTTCGGCAGAACTATGGAGTGCCCTTGACGCCTACATTGGTCTTATTGTTGTGTGTCTTCCCTCTTTGCGCCCGCTTCTTCGACGCAATCTAGGATCAGCAAATAAGTATAGTAGTGAATCCTCGGGAAGAATCCCAAGGCCCGTTAGAACTGATGAAAACGAGTTCCAAGAGATTCATGACATTGAATCAATACACAGCAGGGGCGCCATCTGCACAGCAGAAGTCTTACCGAACAAACCCGACTCACCCGGCGTTGAACCACATGGTAGATCTAGAGCTGGCCATGTAAGGAATAGGAGTGAAATTGAGCTGCTGAGTCTGAGTGGACGATCGAGTGATAGGTAGTATTAGTGGTTGTACTAATCATTGCAAGAACGGACGACTAGGGAAGGACGCTTCATAAAGCCCAACATTTTCAGTCTGGCCTTGCTGGTCTATTACCCGAAAAATATACTAAGCATAGCCGCTAGTACTGTCAACCCCATAAACCTATAATCCGTTGACATTTTCAATGATCTGACGCCTGATTTGGTGGTTGAGCTTCTGCCAGGAGCCCCATACGTGTAGTGTAATCGGACCCGAGTATCATCATCATCATCGTCATCAGGAAACAGACCTTCTGGCACATCCTTGTGGTAGAGATCACCTGTGCACCAAAAGGCATAGCTGCTGGCTTCTTCTCCTCCCATGTTAATGCACGTACTTGGAGAGTTAGTCGCCATCATGGCACCGTCCACTTCCTTGAGCTCAACGGGGCTTCCTCTGCAACCTCTTCCTCCAAAACGCGCAAAAAGCGCATCGGTTCCGTTCGGACACAAGGCGTTCCGGTAGATCTTGAGTCTGTGCTTTGGGGCAACGTTGACGCACACGTCGGCTTCTGGTCGTTGAAAGATGAACTTGGGGGCGCCAGCCATTCCCATCCCAGAAATGTAACAAGCTGAATCGGAGACGGAAGCTGTTTTGGGTCTGGGACGGGCAGGTTCTGGCTCGGCCTTTACGGGTGGTTCAGGAGGCGTGATATGGAGAAACCTCATAGGCTCGTCGCTATCCGTGCCATCGCACCGAAATTCCATCGACCATTGGCCTACAGGAGGCGTGATCTTGCTTCCCCAAACGGCTTTGCTCAGACAATAACCGGGACCGTTCAGTGCAACACGTCTATCATACCAAGTCGGGTGACTAGATACGCCCGTGCAGCTCGAACTTGGGTAAATAGATATGTAGGGGCTTTTGTTGCCTCCCGGGCATAATCCGGGGGTCATGAGGTGGACATTGTTGTCGAGAGTGAAGTTCGCAGAGACACATGTGTTGAGAGGGACGTCGAAGTCAACCGAAGGCTGGCCTGTCTCTGGTACACAGGGCCACTTGGGATCATTGAATATTGTCATTTCGGCAGCCCGAGCTGCTGGATAAGCATCGTGTTCGGTTCTCCTGGTGGTTTCGGTAAGCGGCTGCTGTTCGCCTTGCCCATATGCCGGACCCGCTTGCAAGGCTGCTGCGAGAGCAAGGACACTGGATAGTGATCGGGCCATTGGGCGGAGAAAGAGGTGAATGGGCCTGATGTGCCTTCAAGATTTAAAACAACTATGAAAGAAAGGATATTGAGGGTATTGTGAGGTGGAAAGCGCGCAAGTCGCATTGTTGCCTGGTAGCATTCTCATGTGATGTGCTTATGCGGCACAGCACGCTCAGCCCACTATGTCATCAGAAGACCAATGTGAAAGGATGTGATATGTAATTACAAAAGCGCTTGGCATTATCCACAGCTCCGTTGGAAAAAGATAAGCAGCTTCCACCAATAATGACCAGTGATGGGGGTCTTTTCCAAATTTTGTTATGGTGGGGAGGCTTGTCAACATTTACAACACAAACTTGGATAAGAAGATGTGCAGGTACGAGCTGGCAGGCGGGTCGAAAAAATCACCGCTGGTACTGGCACTAAAATCGTAGAATGAGGGCGGTGGTGACTTCTTCGACCTGTCCGGCTGGTTAACCGAAGATAACAAGAAAGCCTCACTAGGCTTAAAGGGCTAGCTGGAGGATGGGAAGAGCACTAGATATATAGAGGGATATATGTATTAATGGGCTTTGTTCCTACGCGACCGACCAAAGCTGATGATGGATTCAGCGACGCCATGAAACAGGCAATTGAATGAGCCCAAAAGATCGCCTGGAGTCATATCAGGATGCAAAACAAAAGAATCCACCACGCCATTGGCAAAAATGTAAAGTACCTCGCGTCAGATACTGAGGCAATAGGGTCTTAAATGCTGCTTCACAGAGGACTATTTACCTTGTAATTCCTTTGACGCGAAACCTCCTGCCGGGTATCACTCGGGTTTGGCTCTCGCATTTGAGAGCCGATGCCCCTCCCGAAGGAGCTTTCACCCTCGGGTTTCAAACCCTTTCCTTCCGAGCTCCACTTGCTATTTGCCATCAATGTATCCATCTCATATCCGGGGATTGCGGAGGGACTGCGGAGAAACTTGGGGCCTATCAGCTACGAGCCTTCAGTTCGAATTGCTTCGGAGGGGGCGCGGGAAGCCTTGCCGCTCGCAATTCCCGATGTGACATCCCCGCAAATTGAGCATCTTAGTCAGGGGACGCACCTGGGGCTGACCGAGACTCTGTTTACCGACTCTTCATAAGTATCACGTACCGGTAGACCTTCTTGATTGCTTGCTTGGCTTGCTTCTCTAATCATCGTTGTTCAACCCTTTGTTATCTCCTACTACGACATCATCCACCCCATCACGTCCACGCCCAAGATGGTCTTCACATCCCCAGCATGGGTGCCTCAGCTTCCCATCGGTATGTCACCTTGCAAATTGGAAGCATCATGATGTGTTGTTCTAAAGGCTGGGTCAGACCCCCCCGACTCTATATCACTTCACGACTTCATGGCAACCGAGAATTTCGGCCGTCTACCATTTTCACAGTCCAGGGACCCATTCACTTGCGGCCTCACCGGTAAAACGTACTCCGCCTTGGAAGCACGTCAGCGTGCCGACTTCCTGGCCCGTAGTATTGCCAAGAAGCTCGATTTTGCGCCCAATGAGGGCGTCGAGTGGGATAAGGTCGTTGCCATCTTTTCATTGAACGCTGTAGGTCGATCGCTGCTCTCATTCTCAAGACAATCGCCTTACATATCTTAGATCGATACGTTTTCCGTCACACAAGCTGTTCATCGACTTTCTGGGATTGTCACTCCTGCTAGCGCTGCTTACTCGGCAAGCGAACTTGAGCACCAGTTGCGATCGTCTGGTGCTAAGGCACTTTTCACTTGTGCAGCTCTCATAGATCGAGCTATAAAGGCTGCTGAAGCCGTTGGCATCCCTACGGATCACATTTTCCTCCTGCAGACTCCAGGAGGTAGCAATGGGCTGAAGTTCACTACAGTAGACAAGCTTATTCACCAGGGCGCTACTTTACCACCTTTGGAAAGCCTCAAGTGGGTGAACGGCCAGGGTGCCAGACAGGTTGCCTACCTTTGCTATTCCAGCGGAACTTCAGGTCTTCCCGTTAGTTCATCATCCACGTTGTGCTTGGCTCAATCACTGATCTCTCCACGCTAGAAAGCTGTCATGATTTCCCATCGGAATGTAATTGCCAATGTCCTACAGATCTCGGCATTTGATAGTGCCTCAAGACAAAAGTTAGGCATCAAGACCCAGGCCTGTCTTGGTGTGCTTCCTTTTAGCCACATCTACGGCCTCCTCATCATCTCTTATGCTAGTACTTTCCGGGGTGATGGAGTCATTGTCATGCCCGAGTTTGACTTCAAGTCAGTTTTGGCTGCAGTCCAGAAGTATCAAATTGCCCTCTTGTTCGTGGTAAGTTCTCATCATCACAATGACCGCCGCGCGACCATGGATCTGACTAGAATAGGTGCCACCCATCATCATTCGGATTATCCGGGATGAGACGTTGTGTGTCAAGTATGATCTAAGTTCCGTAAGATATGTTTACACCGGCGCCGCACCATTGGGCTCTGAAGTTGTAGATGAAGTTCGAAGACAGTATCCAAAGTGGCGTGTTGGTCAAGGATATGGTTGGTTAAGATACAGCACCGTCGTCAGACATTTCTAACAGTCATAGGTCTCACGGAAACTTGTACAGTAGTCTGTACGACTAGCGAACTTGACATTGACGACGGCTCTTCCGGTTCTCTAGTTCCTGGCACCAGAGCCATGCTCGTCGATATTGAGACTGGCCAGGAAGTCACCGAATATAACAAGCCGGGCGAGCTCCTCGTGCAAAGCCCATCCCTGGCATTGGGGTACTTGAACAACCAAAAGGCAACTACCGAAACCTTTATTTGGAGAGCGGATGGTCGATGGATTCGGACTGGCGATGAAGTGTTGGTACGCAAGGCAGCCTCCGGAAATGAGCATCTTGTTATTGTTGACAGGCTGAAGGAACTCATCAAGGTCAACGTGAGTTTTTCTTTCTCGTTCCCCTTTTGTTTTCGCTTCGCTACTTGATCTGCGATACTCATGCATTCATAGGGCCATCAAGTCGCGCCCGCTGAGTTAGAGGCTCACCTGCTTGGACATGGCTTTGTCTCAGACTGCGCTGTCATACAAGTCTCGGATACTAGAACAGGCGAAGTTCCCAAAGCATATGTGGTCAAATCTGAGAAATGCGATGGAATTTCAGATGAAAACGTTGTTCGTGCCATTTGTCAACACGTTGAGACGCACAAGGCAAAGCACAAGTGGCTTCGAGGAGGTGTTGAGTTTATCAATGCCATCCCAAAGAGTCCCAGTGGCAAGATTCTACGAAGGCAGCTGAGGCATAAGGAAAAGGAAGCAAAGGAGCAGTCACGGGCCAAGCTATAGGCTATGACGGCTGTGCCTGTCCCGGAAACGCCCTCGCGGCTAGCCTGTTGAGGGATGAGTTTTGGACTGTGCTGACGAAAGTTCTTGTTTCAAGATAGTTCTTATGACTGCGAAAATATCTCAGTAATCTGGTATGAGAGATTTTGTGCATTTTCAAACGATATTGCCTCTACTTTGTCAATAGATCATCTTCTACGTTCTAAAAGTCTGACGCCAGTGCCCATAATGTAGCGGAACTCTACTATTTCACAAAACAGGCCGCCACGAGAACAAACATGGTCTGGCGGAAGAAATCCTGATGGAATCATAGGGTTCATGGCCTTGCAATGAGCGCTTGCCTCTATTATCAGACTTCTATGCATCTCACGCAAGTTCTATCTACCGTACGCGGTTATCCCATCAAGGGCCGGGTTCCAGCTATAACAAAGAACACAATACCAACAATTCATAGCATCATTATCCCGATGCTAACACCATGGCTTCACGCAAGTTCGATGAGCACTAGTGGTACAGACAATGAAAACGAGGATGTACAAACTAGGTACATCTGGATGCGCAAACACTCATCTGAGAAAGCCGTGAGTGTGGGGACTTACTTAGCTGGAGAGTGAGGCCTGAATGTGGCAAAGGAAAGCAAGACTTAAGCTGGAGGTAGTGATATGATGCGTCATGGCTTTGATTCAATTTACATACGCAGACCTGAACAATTCCGTTCACAACGTAGACACTGCCTGAGCTCACTGCGAGGGTAATTTATTGTCCTGCACTTCTTGAGAGAACGCCCTTAGGGTGTGCACACTCAAGTCACTAACATTAGCATACTGCTGATGCCATACGGGCACTAACTTAAGCGGCCATTAGGGCCCGTGTGGTTTGCTATACGGATACTTACTCGGGAAAAAGGGTTCAAGTGGGACCAACCGTTGCCAAGATCTCATGCCTTAGATTTACTCTTGGAATGCTAGCACAATGGAAAATTGCGTAATCGCGTAATCGCGTAAATTCCTGGCCTCCTAGAGGGACGTAGCAGGGTCGAAGGGTTTATTTCCCGCTAGCGTAACCCTTGATGAAACTGGTCATACTGTAACTAGGTCAACCACTCTGGGTCCCGAACTAGGGACATGAGGAGCCGCAGCCTGATTAATAATAGCAAATTGCCATATATGGCGGCGCAGGTACTCGGCTAAATGAATCTCGTTCGTGGGCAAGGCGCGCTGCTCGGTCATTGATGTAAGGGTACGACTAGGCTGATGGCGAGTTGGCAGGAACTTGTTGGATATTGAAAAGAGACAATACATTCCTTCACACAATCATGTGGGGCATGGCCCTTTCCAAAAGAGGAGTAGACAGTAGGAGTGCTGAGGGCTACAAATGGTTAATACAGATAATTCCCAGAGTAGCGCTGTCTCAAAATTCAATGGACCTTCCGTTCCAATCAAGGCATCTCCATTCCTTGCCAAGCCCGAATATGGAATTCCACATTCAACAACCACACCTCAGGTATCCAAGGCTCTGACAACTCTGCCGATGATTAGCGAAGTCAAGCAAAGTGTCCCAGCCTGCTGTACCCTAAAATCAGGGTGCTCCCGCCGAACCAAGTATTTTTACTCTCCCTTTGAGAGGTAGAAAAAATTGGCAATTTGATGGAGAACCCCCAGCAGAGGGCCTCAGATGTTATATGACACTCTAGCTTTCTGTCTCCCTTTTCTGTCTGTTGAGTCGCCAACATGAAGATACATGTTTTGGCCTTTGCTTGGCTTGGGGGCATCAACGCCGCTACCATTGACGCGCAGAGCGGAGATACCAAGGTCCAATGTTTCACGTACCTGTCGACATACTTGGCCCCTATTCGCTCACCAATTCAACCCTCCGTTGCTACATGTAAGTTGTATGCTCTCCTCCAGCCGCGATATTTCTGATATCATCATAGTTAGGAAGGATGCGAGGCCGGCGTTTTTCACAAGCACAATTCATCCTGATGAGCTGGGTGACTTGTCCACTTCAAGTGGTCAGATCGGCCTTGAGGTAGCGTCAGGAACATATGGACCTTTTTACACAAACACACCAACGGTTCCCACGTCGTCAGAGGCAAACAAGCCTAACCTAGGCAATAAGAAGGATTCTGAGGTGGCCTCTGTGACGCATGGAGTCTCCTTCATTGGCACGTCTAATGCAGGGAGCACTTCCTCCACCTCAGACAGTTATGACGAACCCGATGTAGCCTCTGGAACATACGGACCCTTTTACACAGACACACCAGCGCTTCCTACATTGGCAGCGACTAATACTAATGGCTTCACCTCAACGAGTCAGTGGAGACCAGACGTGGCTTCAGGGACATACAGCCCATTTTACAGAGACACACCAACTTTACAGAGAACCAGAACATCAGGCGATGGTGCACTATCTATACTTGCATTAGCCGAGACTAGAAGCTTAGCCGCCATGGACGCATCCTTCACTTTATCAACCAGCTCGTCGTCTAGTCAATGAAGAATATAACCCTTGAGCACTTCTATAGCATGAGACAGTAATCTCAACTTATACATTGGAAGTGATTACTTATATGTTAAAAGTGATTGAAACCTAATGAGGTAGAGGTTACAGCAGAGGGATGATTTAGTTGAAAGATTAGCCACAGGCCTCATAAAACAGACTTTGGGCAAGAGTCTCGAGGTTTTTGGGGGAATACAATGATCCTATCATGTGTTTATCAGTTTGTGCTTTAATATTGTGGCGGGCAACTCCTCTTGGAGACGTCATTAAAGTTCTTGACACTAAGAGGCAATGGAGACAGATATCGACCTTCAAGGACGTAGGAAGCTAAGCCCTTACAGCCTAGGCCGTAAAGTTTAGGGTCGAAGTGCCAAAATCGATCTCGAGCAGTGGTGACCAAGTTTCTAATCAACCTGGCTATTCTAAATGTCCTGGGGTGGGGAAATTCAAACTCAACTCTTCTGCTGGGATATATCACTTGCTTCCTTTGCTCCAGAAAGAGCCATCTAGCCGGTGACAAGGTGTTTTTTTCACCACGAGAACCGGAGATTAAGTAGTCTGGGGCGGCCTGTTGAGATATATATGCTCGTCACTATATCTTTCTTTTTTCGTTAGCCGTCTAGGATCTCAACCTATAAATTATTTCTTCATTTAAGGAAGCCTCTAATCTATCAGGTCGTCATTATATTTTTCATGATACTATTTTTCGGACCGTACCTGAGTCGTTCAGATCTGGCCCTTCAGGGTCTAGACCAGGCATCAATGAGATGCCTAATTATATCCAAAACGTCGAAGATTACCAGAATGGTGCAGCTGGGTGAATTATCCCCACCGACGCAGTTACGCACGGTTCAGCTTGTTCGAGCTGAATCCTTCAAACATGAGTATTCCTACCAACCAGCCAATCGGCTTATGATAGGTCAAAACGACGGAAATTTAGGGGACCATGGGTACGTTACAGAACCCCTGTCTTGTGACGTCTCGTACGTCATAGCTGCGTGCACCTTAACCGCTGCGCCATAGGGCAAAAGATCGGGCCATAATCGCTATTGTAGCAATTACAGAAGGTGCATTCACTGCCTATAGGTCTTATAGCGCTATTACGGAGAACCAAACCGTAATATGTCTGGTCTGCATGAATGGAGACAGAACACCGCATCTAGAAATGTCCGACTTCATGACCAACACTCGGCTCTTTATTAACCCTCAGTACATAAACACACTCGCCCATCCCAACCCATAAACACTCCATCCCGGTTCAGACTAAGAAACACCAAATCACGAAACCATCCAAAATGGCTGCCCAGGCTGCACCTACTCTAGACCTCTGGCTCTATGCTAGTAATGCCGCTCAGTTTGTGGTATGTGCCAGAACCCTACCAGGGAAATATCCACTCACAGCAAACCCAGGTTTCCTATCCTTATTTTTACCTTTTTCCCGTCCTCACAATCGCCCGTAATTCAGCTCTCGCAAACTCGGCCGGGTCTGAGAAGCTTTCGGCTAATATCCCCAACGACTCGCCCAACTTTTTCACTGCATTTATCTTTCCCTTCAAGCCATTCTGTGTCTGGGTCGTTGAAAAAGTATTTCGAGAAGTCCTGACTACTTTTCTCGGTCGCTGTCTTCCACATTTCGCGGTAACCATCATCACCATCGTACTCTGCGCCCCATTAAAACTCTTGCGCACCTGGGCAATTGCCCGAGGCAATCGCTCCTCCCTACGAGACCTGATCGATTCTCTTCGCTCCATGAGTTTCAATTCCTGGCGGTACTATGTCAGCACATTGCTAGCGTGCGAGGCAGTTGAAATGCTGATCATCGCCCCCGTTGCCTTACCTTTCAGACTTAGACAGACCGCCCAAAGTGTGGGTGTTATCCCGCAGCAAACCGATGAAGTAACTTCCGAAACAAACTCCACGTGGATATTGGCTTTGTTTGCTGCGATTATTGGCCCCATTGGGGTAGTCGTTTTCCTAGAGTGGTTTCCATTTACCGTGATCTGTGTGCGAGCCGCTCTTTCACTCCTGGACCCAGGGTATGGTGATGGGCACGGATTAGCGAATGACATTCGGTTGTCATTGCGCTCCATGACCCCTTCGTTATGTGGAGAGTTGACGCTGTATTATTGTCTCGGGATGATTGCTACAGTCGGCACGAAAGGTTCTTTACTGGTCATTAAGTGGGTGTTTAATCTTGTTTTATATCTCAAAACGCTAGAAAGTTAGCTATCAGCTCTTGACCCCAATAGCCCTGAACAACCATGCCGCCCCTTGGGATTGTCAACATCACACTAGTTCTTCTAGAAATTTGCGTAACTTGCAGGACCTCCCAAGTCACAGCACTATTCACATCAGGCCGCCCGAGAAAGAAGTGTTCTTAGGGCCTCGCCCGTTACAATTTTCATAAACTTGCAGTTCTCCCATAGGCTAGGTTCTTTCTTGGCACCCTGCTTAAACTACTGCCCTAGTGGAGCCACAGGCTGTGAGAAGCAACTCAACTACATTGTTGTCGAGTAGATCTTGATGCAAGATCCCTTTTTGACCTCAGGTGTTCAGCATGAACCAAAGGAACTCTTGGCAGCTCCCTTAAACCAGATCTTTAAAACCACTAATAGGCCCCCATTTCCAGTCAATTACGGCCATAACAAACAAGCCGTTCTCCATGCCATTGGAGGGGGGGTTTCGCCCAATCGCCGAGTTCCCATGTCACACAAGATGTAACCTACCTTGGTGTGGTACCTTCGCTCTGTGGATAGCTTCATCACTAGCAGCTAAATTCTGTGAAACTCGCTTACCAGGAAGAGCAGAGGGCCTTATCACAGTAGTCTCATTCGTTAGAGTGGTCAAAGAGGAAGGGCATTCTAGGCTCAAGCATGCGCCAGGTGTTCGGCGATGATCTATCAGAATACGGACTAGACGAGGATAATGCGTATTCAAAACAATTGGACGATTATGGTAGCACTTTGTCGCTAAATAACATAGGCGAGATTATAGACTATATAAGACAGTGTTTTAAGAAAAGTCACTCCCAAATAGTATGATACTTCGAAGTCTATAATCGTCTCTTGGAGAAGGTCTTTCGGGTTAGGCAGTGTCTATATCTAGCCGATATTATCTCATGGTATGATGCTAAACCACTCCTCTATACTACTTCTGGTAACGCTAATACTAGTACTAGCTATTCTGCCGCCTCATAGAGGAGGATCTCCCCACGGCGGCAGGATCTAAGTTTATCGACTTTTGCATCTATGCCAACCCCGGAGCAGATATCTGTGGTGAGAACTACGCTTACCGGACCAATGAACTGAGGCGTTCTCTTCCAATGCTGTGCTTGAATTACATATCTTATCTAGGACTCAAGGCAGAATTTCCATGAGTCTAGAAACTATCTAATCAGGCGATAATAAGGGCAATGCCACTATGCAGATAGGCATATGGCAAGCTGCGCAGTGGAATTATCTTAAATACGTGCTAATAAGAGCTAGGGGCAAAACCCATGCTAAGGCTGCTCTGAATGAGCTGGGCATATTACCGGCTATAATCAATCAAGGCCACCAGTGGAGCTTTACGGCGACAACACAAACAGGCAGTAAAACGGTGAGTATTTCTCCCTTTTCCATCAACAGCGCCCAATACCGAAGCAGCGACATCTCTTTCTACGTACTAAGAGCCATTAGATCCTTTGGGCTAAATTTCCCTTCGGTGATACTACTTCGCTAGCCGGCCTTTACACAATAGTCACCGTTGTTCAATTCCTGGCACTGGACCGGGACCGTGTGCTGGGGATGGTTTAAGAGGAATATTCTATACATCGTTCATTAAGCTCCCGTTTGAAAGGAAGGAAGCTAAAGTTGATATTTATTAACGAGTTGACGACAGAATTGAAAGTGCTAAAAACTCCAGTATGCTATTCTAATTGCGACATCTAGCAACCACAAACAGCCAATACTACCCAAACGCCCCGAAATATACCTTTCTAGACCTCGCATAGAGACCTGTGCATATTCGGTGAACGCTTGGGAGCTTACAGAACAGAGAATAGGCTGGTATCCCTCCTGTCGGAACCACCTTCAGGTTACACGACCTTTCATTACTAGTAGTCTCAGATCATGTGTTCTGTCATGTCCTTCAATATTATCCATTTCTGGCTGTAGCAAAGCGAATTGGATGATTTCACTTAACCACAAAAATCATCACTAGGAGCTCTCAGAACGAGTGACTAGGGCCGAAAACTACACCTAAAGTATAGCCCTTCCCGCGCTCCCAGAGACCCATTATTTACTAATTTGACGCTTATTGTTGGTGGCAATGCTATTCCTGCCTTTTGACCGTTCCAGTCATCTTTGTTCTATGCAAGATGCAAAGTGGATTGATCTCTATGTAACTGAGGAGGGCAGGTGCAGCCCACAGTGGCGAGGGGTATTTATTACGGCTTTGGCACTGTGCAAAACACAGACCTGACACCATCATTAACAATGCATCAGCCTCATCGTACAGCTGGACCGGTCGGCCCAAGATAAGACTGATTATCTTGTCGGATGTGTAGCATCCCCAGTATATCCTGCGGCGGATTTCAACATCTTCAGAGGTAGCTAGGGAGGCATCGCTGGCAATCCATTGTTCAGGGTCTTTCTGAAAGCCGAGGTCCTGTGCCATGCGGAACGCGATACCTAGTAGGATGTCAACACCGACCAAAGCATGTGTTCAATAGCAATATACCCGAGAGCTCCCAACCCTTGGAAAGTTCGCCTTTCCCGATCTGATAGAAAGCAAGGCATAAGAAGACTTGAACAGCAGTGATGGAAGGATGCGTCAGGCCCGAGACGATGATGATGCTCTCAGCTGCTGCATAAAACTGCTCGCTCATCTGTGACTGTGTACGGTCTGGCAACATGACTGCCCCCAAAGCACAAATAGCCATTAATAGTGGGAGAGACCAGTACTTTGACTTGGTCCGCTGCCCAAAATGATCTCTCAGAAAGGCTTCACGGTATATGAACATGAAGTGTGGGTACTGCCAGCGGAAGAATTGGTGAAGAGCCGTCATGATGGCTTCGTCTTCGAGGTTAATGCCAAAGTGCCGGGCGACATGGTCAAACTGGCCGTCAGATGAAGTCATATCGGCGGAAGACAAGGGAGGTCCTCCAGTGCGAATGCGATAAATACTCGTGGGACCGTGGTAAATGAGGAGGCCCTGAGGGCCGGCCCGAAGTCCATATGGTTGAACTGACTTGGTTAGGGTCGCTCTGGAGGCTTCAGACTTTGGATCACCGGTCGAACGTGCATCAAGCCATTGGTCAAAAGATACAGTCTCCAATAGCCTCTCCCTCTCATCTGCCGAGGCTTGTTTGACGCGCATCAGCAGGCCCTCAAGAGAGGCAATGCGGTTTTCCAAGCTGCTAACGTACTGTCGAGAAGCTGGTTTTCGTTTGCGATCATCGTCACGATATTCGCATACTTGGTGTGCCTGCAGACATTTATTGCACGGTTCTGTGCGCGAGCAACGAAGCTAGAAGCTCATCAGTCTCTTTGAGAACTCGAATTGGAGAACTGGTAATCTTGCCTTTCGGAACTGGCATCTCTTGCAGCTGGGTCTTTGTTAGCCTGGACATCATGGAAAAGACAAAGTAATCTTACGATATTCGCTTACCCGGTCCGGGCTCCATTATTACGTGCAAATGTTGCTGTTCTTTGGTTGAGGAAACCTGACTCAGGAAAAGATCATTCATCCGGCCAGGATGATGCTAACCAGGCAGCTCTGGTCACGTGGGAGCAGCACGTGCAACGTCGAAAGGAGGGTACACGACAGGTAGAAAAAGAACAAAAACTGAACAATTATAATTGAATTTGTTTCTTTGGATTCTTTCCATTTGCCATTTCATAAGATGATTACACTCCTCGTTGATATGCTTAAACGAGCAGGAACATGTCTTTTTAGGCAAAAGAATTGGCGTTTCACCTGTTCGCAGAGTGACCTTAATACACTCAACAATGAAACATGACCGTAGAGCCATTTGGACTGGAATATGTGAGAACTGTGCTTGAAATCCTGACAGGTGGCTTTCTTTTGGAGGTGTCACCAAGTTCGCGAAAAGGGTATGCAAGACCAATCTCCGAAGTATCAGCAGAAGTTGCCAAAGATAGGTTGAGGAAGTATTCGTCCACTAACGAACGACAGGCGACAATCAGGGCAACCAATCAATTTAATAAAAAGGGCTGTCGCAAAGAAGTAGCTCTCGGGGGCCCACTTTCCTCCGCTGATGGCCGATGAAGGTAATGGTGACCTTGAGACTGTCTCGAGCCTCCGGCCTTTTTCTATGTACAAAGCAAATTACCCTGAACCATTCACAGCTCACCTCCAACTCTCCCAGCCAATCACCGCTGTGAGCAGCTCATATCACCAGTTACAAGCGACCTCCCCAGCAACCCGAAAGATGACACGCAACATAATCATACCGCAGCCTCCCAGGCCGATCTCTTCCACCCTGTAGCATGTCTTGTGGCCGTTGTCCTTCCAAATGCGGTGAGCCCGGTGGTTTCCACTGTCAACACAGATTGATTGTGGGCGGCCACAGGCAGTGAAGTCGTAGCATCCGCCATGAGTACTACCAACTCTCTTTTTGTAGCACTTGCCGCAGTCGTTGACGCGGATATCAAAGTCGTTCCAGACAAGGACGTTGGGAGGGGCGCCTCCGGGAGAGGGCGTCTCCTGCTGGGTCCAGGTGTACATCATGTCGAAAGCCTTGTCGTAATCGGGGCATGTGCCCTGGCTGCAGGCTCCGGACATGATGGTCACTTCGCCGGGTGTAGAGATTTTCTCCTCGGCCGTGTCCAACCCGTATTCTTTCTTGATCTCATTGACCAGGGTCCTGTTGTTGCTGATGTCGATGGCGCCCTCGGGAACGGCGGGAGGAGTCCAAAAATCCGATTCTTTGGGAATATATGTCTCTGTGGGCACGGCAGTGGTAGAGGTAGAGCTTGAGGAGCTGGCAGCGAGGGGGGAGGCCTTAATGGAGGCGGCCATAGCCAGGAGAAGAGTGTTCTTGATGGAAACCATAATAAAGGCTTGAAGACTGGAAAGGTGAACAATGATGAAGTATCAGAGCTAGGCAAGACAGAGCAGGTCAGTTGAGCTCGAGGGTGATGACTCTTGTTGGTCTTGGAATGTGAGAAATGAGAGGGAGTAAGAGGGTTTTTATCTCTAACAGACACAGTCAATCGACATGTGGAGCAAGTCTCTCGCGTGTTGCTCAAGGGGGTTCTTCTCACGAACGATAGTCAGCAGTATCCTAGTAGTAGGATTTCGATACTACCCGACGTGACTACAGAGGCTGTAGGCGAAGTTGTAAGCGAAGTTGTAAGCACACTCTCGCGTACTCCTGTCTGGTTTCTTTTCGAGGCAGGGGCGTTATGATATCTGGCTGACCCACTGTCATTGAAGAGAAAACATGCCTGGATACGGTGTGAGAGCTAATGTTCTATCTGTCGTACGCGGTTATCCCATCAAGGGCTGGGCTCCAGCTATAACAAAGAACACAATATTAACACTTCATAGCATCATATCCCAATGCCAACACCTTGGCTTCTTAGAGAGCTCATTTTAAATTCATCAAGTATGTGATGATAACGTGTGACATCAATTGCTCTATTCCGCCAGACAGGCCACCCCCAAGTGGGCAGGCCCCCCCTAAATGCCTCACCTCCACTCTAGCGTACTCTCTTGAACTTAGCCTCCAGCATATGGAGGGTCGCCAAGACCCAAGTATCAGCGCTATACCACATAGCTATCGTATAGACAAGGCACATATGGTTGGCCTCCTGCTTCCGGACTGAATCATGTCTTCTATGTCAGCTGTCGCCACGGAAATGTAACATTTAAGGGAGGCAATGTAGTCAAGGTCTGTGTGAGAGAGAATTTAGCCTCATTCCAGGGCGTGTGACATGGAACATGCAGGGATGAAGCTGTGTCTGGTTGGTTAAAGATGACCCTCTGACCTTGCCGAGCTCCGTGTCCGTTTTTGCCGTCGGCTGGACCCGTCTACCCGTCAGCAGCAACCCTGCATCGTTCGCCCTGCAGGACCCAACAAACTTCACTTTATTATTCACATGGAAGGATTCAATCGTAGTATTTCTCCACCTATCAGATGATGGAGAAGATGGGCCTCTCACCGGCCAAAAGTGCCACTCCACGTATGTAGTAATAGAAATACGACCAGACTTATGCTACACCGCATCGACAACTCCTCATCGCAGTGAGGTGACTGATTCCCACAATATCTCACCACTCAGTCGGCAAAAGTGCCTAAATTAAATCGCCACGATATCGTCCCTTGTAAATGTTGGGGAAAATATCCTTCTCAGTAGCTCTCTCGTTCCTGTCATACGTTAGGGCCTCATATCCTTATCTTGCCTAACCTGAATGCAACAACAAAGGCAACTGCCTTGTTTCCTCTTCGAATCAAAAGCAATCATTGGTTGGGGAGTGAATGAGTATTCAACAGTGCCCACTTCGCCAAGAGGTCAGGCCGTCGTAATTACAGACACCGAGCTTGTGCCTCTAACGGTTTCGTAAGTGGTAAATGATGCACCGTGAGAATTGCCTAGTATTAGCTCCCTAGACGAATACCGCCGCTGTTCCGTGTCTTTTTGTTACGATAAGTTCGACTGCATCTTAGTTGATAGGCTGATTAGGTATTGTCTGTCTTATAGGGTAGCACATGTATTTACATCCGTAAACCTCTTCGATTGGCAACCGAATTGTGTTGGATAATTTCGTGATTGTCTAGCTCGTCCTTCCTAGGTATCTATGAGATGTGTTCTTGCAAGGCACGTGCCTGTAAGGAATCTCCTTAGCAAACCAAGCCGCATTCATAGCCCAAGCTAATTTGAGGCTTCAGGGCCTACTTTTTTGATGATCTGGTTGCGAAACGTTAATGTCCCCTTAACGAAGAGACCGAGCGTTCACCAATAGTTTTACCTAAACAATGATTCTTCTCCTTTTTAGCACGCTGATCTCACTCGCCTCTATCCCCGGCTTCAAGACGATAGTCGATCAGTCATGGAGAATATCATTTCCGCCAACTACAACCTCAAGTACAGTAATCATCGTATTGTTGGTCTGCCGATGCTTGTGGGCCATCGGCTGTGTGGGTGGGGTAGAGTAAGCTTCTCCATCTCTGACCCTACCTTGTCACTTCGTTTGCCATGGTGCTTTGAATAATCTATCGGGCCGCACTCAACAATGAGCCACGAGACTCACGCACGTATTGCTAACCTCTTCCGCATTTGGCAGCGATCGGATCTCTGATGGAAAATGAACTAGAAATGTCAATGACTGAGCGACGCGTTTCCACGAGGCCTAGAGCCTTGGGTCTCAATTGTCTTCGTCGGCGGAGTGACTACGGGTAGTTGACATATCATTCAAACTCTCAACAATATCAACTAGACTATGATTAATATATTATGCATTCGTTACGAAACAATTTACGAGCAAACTGGACGACTGTTGCGATCCTTATTTCAGAGAGAAAAGCATCAACCGACTTCGAGACCAGGGTCTAATTTAACTTCAGCAGGCAAGTACGATTATTCCCTAGATATGAGCGAAAATACAGTCGCCATTAACTTTTGAGCTTACGGTATTACCCAAATAGCTGGAATGCGGGCGGATTCAGTTCCAAGGTGAAGTCTTGGAGCCACCCGACAAAAATGATGTGCGGTTTGTGGTAACCATCCTAGAGGTGCATTTGAAAATACTCCTTCAGAATAAGAGTTCATATCCCTGGACCAACCAGCGATTATGGTTGCCAAGTATAGGCGCACTACTGGCCATACAATTGATGGAGCGAATTAAGTCTCTTGCATCGCACGTGAACCTTTATCTAATATACGCATTACTCCTAAGAGTGGCAAGATATTGGTCCTAAGAGAGGAGGGTGCAGGAGGGTTGCTTTTCCAAGAAGGGATGATCCTGGGACTTGCAAAGGGACATTCAAACTCGCATTAGTGGCATGTTGACAAGTAGTAGTGAGAATACAAGTGGAGGAGCTTTTTAACACACGAACAATACCCTAGTGAGATGATTTTGAAGAATATTGGCTGTATATAGCTATCATGTCAAGTTGGTATCAGAAATGACTGAAGGCCTACAGTAATATCTGAGCATGTTTGAGTTGCAACTATGGTTTTTTTTATTATTACTAAATCACAAGACTTAACTGAGCACTACACAACTAACAAGACACGAGATCCTTCATTTACAAAAGAAAATTTCCGGATGTGGCCGGATCCAGGGTTGATCAACCGTCAGGGGCCCCTATTCGCTCACCTATTCCACAATTCCAACTGTTTTGTGACATTTCTTTTTGCGCATTTTTTTTTCAGTTATTTTCTTCATCCAATCACATGTGCTAAATTATCCACTGAAACTGTTGCAGCAACCTTCTTCAGTAAGAAGAAGCCCGTCATCATTTGCGTCCCAAAACCAAGGGAGCGAGACGATCCTCTCAAGAGTGTCCGACGTTGGCAGAAGCCTCATCCTTGCGGAGAACATCTCGCAGGGCAAGCCGATGCACAGTAGTCTTGGTTGTGACGCTTGTAGTAGGCTCCGGCTGCTTGGATGGGGCATCGATGAGTAGTGGGATGAATTTCTTGACAGCCTGCTTGGTGGGATGCAGCGCCACAGGTCCAGTCATCTGGATGATTGTCTTGATGAAGTCGAAGATGGACTCGTGTTCAATCGTGGTAGAACCGAGTGGAAGCAACTTGAGAGCTTGCAGCTTGTGCTCGGAAAGGCTTGCAAGGGCTTGGTAGGCGGCATCGGCCATGATGGCACGTTGGATCAGAATGCGGGCGGCCTCTAGATCGGATTGGGTTGAGTTGACGACAAGCGACTTCTCCAGCAGCTTCGGAACACGGTCGTTGATGGCAGCCTTGCTAGACTCAGAGACCAACGTTTCAACAGCGAGGATTGCATCTCTCAGAACCGGACCCAGTGAGGAAAAGACTTGCTCTCGGCCCGCAAGGGGGATGGTGGGGGCAAAGAGACCCTTCGCAAAGTCCTTGGACCCCCCGTGTTCTGGTGAGAGTCTAATAGCCAAGTGCCGGCGCTTAAGCTTCTTAGATCCCACAGATTGCTCATTGGAATCCTCCAAGTGGTATTCGGCAATGTGCTGCGCACGCTCCTTGAGATATGGCACGATGAGGGTGGCAACTTGGTCAACGTTAGGCGCATTTGTAGACCAGCTCTGCCGCATGTGCTCGACAATCTCATTCAACTCTGGGGACTCCTCGATTGCCAAGACAGCCTGTAAAGACGCTTCGGCAAGTAAGGCTCTCTCTGAGACACCGGGAAGCTTTGTTTTCTCCCCGGTAGAGATTGGCCCAGCACCCACCACGTAGCGAAGCAAAGATCCGGCGGTGACGCTGACGAACTGGCCAATATCGTCTACAAGAGGAGACTCGATATCGAGAGTCTTTGCATCGATCCGAGCTACCGTCTTGAGAACTTCATAGAATGGATCCGTAGCCGTGTCAGCGGCCGACGACATCAGGTTATTCGCTTCCGCCGAGGTCACGTTGACGAAGCCATCAACATCTGTCCTCGCAGGAACCGGCACGGACGGGATCTTGAGCTTTGGTTCCTCGGGCTGAATGACCTCAGGCTGAATGACTGCAGGCTGAATAACCTCGGTCTGGATGACCTCGGGCTGGGGCTTGGGCTGCTGGACTTGCGCGACATCAGTCTCGCCACAAGCACCAGTGGCGCTCGAGTAATATCCCGTGGTTGTGGTGACATTTTCTTTGGACTCGGACACAGTAGGCTCTTCTGGTAGAGATGCATCATTAGAATCAATCAGCTGCTAAAGGTCTGGCATCACGAACCCTGGATAGGAGCCTTTGGAACAGCCTCAGGCTCTGGAAATCTGACTTGCTCAAGAGCCTTGCAAGTGCAGCCCTTGATCGCAAAGGGCTCAGCGACTTGGATAAAGGCAATATCTCTCGAGCGTTTCTCCGAGCCATCAATCCACTCGGAGGAGGTCACGACGCGTTGGCCATAGCGAGGCTGAATCTCCGAGGAGCCACTGGCATGGTAACCAATGAAACACTTGACTTGGGTAGCGGCGCCCAGCTGGTACTCGGCATCGTACACAACATCACCACCCGTGACGATGAGGTCAGGACGGATGAGCCAGCCTGTGTCGATCTTCCAAATGGAGTGGCCGGTCTGGGTATTTTCGAAGCGCGATTCGATCTTGACGATGGCTAAGAAACACAAGGTAAGTCCAGCTCGCTTGTCTATATCTTGGTAGTTTCAACTTACAGCGAATCATGCCATCGTCTTGGAGAAGAGTTGAATCCACGCTGGAGAGTCCATCTTTGTCGGTGAAAGAGTTTGATAGCTTCTGGAACCCGGCTGAGGTGAGTCCACTCGAGGTAAATCCAGTAGAGTTGGACTCGGTTGAGGTGAATGCAGTTGAATCAACGACAGCCTCGACGGGCAGAGCCGAACTCGGCTGTCCGAGAGTCCAGGCAGCTGGGCGACTGGAGACGTTTGCAAATGTTGCAGAAGCCATGTCTCCAGGCTTCTAGATGTTGAGCAGATGGTAAAGAATGTGTTTTGTAAGTTATCGTGAAGATGAGAGAAGATGCTGTCGGGTTGGGTTGATCAGCCGAACCAGCAACAGCCAGATCTCTTATACTTGGATCAAGACCCTCTTTCTATCTCGACCTGGGTTATCAATAAATTGCCTCCTAACTGTCTAGATAGAGTTAGGCAGCCACTATTTGCCCCTAGACTTCTCGCAAGTTCGCTCTCCATGCTTTGGGATACTTTGGGAAATTTCCTTCTCGCGGGGATCTTTTCCGGGTTCGAGCCGCCTCAGCTGGCCCCGAGACGTCAGACTGATGCCCACAAAAGTAACTTTGACCTGTTTTGTCATAGGTATTAGAGACTTTCTCATGATTTCCAAGCCTTGGAGTTCTAGACTTGGAGAGATTCTTGGCTTAGAAACGTACCATTTACATGGCCTGCCCTACTCTGGTCTGCACTCTACTGCGTGCCCGATACATGACAGACTGGTATGAGAGTAAATTGCGGTGATCATACGAGATTCATCCAATCTTGCAGAGTGTTTCAACCGGTCGAAACCATCGTCTGCAAGGGTTGCATACACTATCATACACGATGGCTAGATGACACGAACGGGACGGTTTCTGGTCTAGATCAGCAAGCCACGCACTACTGTCTGTTCCAAAGCCCCTCATAGCGAATATCATGAAACTTTACTTCTCGAAATAGACCTCAGCCGTTGTAAAAAGAGGATAGCGGCGGCACTAGGGGATCCGTGCCCTCTCAGCCATGACACTTGCGAGACGGGAGACATGCCACTAAGTTAGATTTAGCTAACACGTCAAATCAGCATACCATGAATTCAGCGGCTCTCAGCATGGCGTCGCTACCCAGTTTATGTTCTTTTTTGTAGCTGAAGCCCGATCCTTAATGGGATAACCGCGTATGACAGCTAGACAGGTAGAGCACGGATGGCCTCGCCAGCCTCTCCCTAGATTTTGTTGCCAACTGTTTCCAAACAGGTGAACCACCCCCCATGAACGGCTTTTTATCGATATGCTTGCAGAGAAGTTTTCGGCATCACTATACTCCACTTGGGCGAATAGACGCCGTTCGGTAAAGTCTGTAGCAGTCAGATGATCAAATGAGACAAGGCATGCCATCATGGATGCTCAGCACGCCATTTACATACGGGTCGTTGTGATGTGAACACTTGATGTATGGCGTTGAGGTGCTAATGGTCAGACTTGGAATAAACCCTGCTAAGTATCTTGCCTCGCGCATAGTCACATATCCACGGCCTGCAGCGATGGCGACTAGGATGCCTCCTCAGAAGAAGTTCTAGTTGATTTTTTACTTCAACGGAGAACTATGGGACGGGTTTGACACGTCCTTTGATCCACTCAGGTTGGAGAGAAACCGCCATGGCAAGCATCAGCCAGCCACAAATATTACCCGTTACCAGGTGTTCAACTTACCGAAACAAGTGTGAGTCCTGCGTGGGGTAGGCGCCTCCATTCCATAGACATCCGTGGTGTGACAGGCCAGCCAGCCATAGAGCGGGCATGGCATTTCGCGGCGCCAAGCCACGACACAGGCCGTTTCTCGGCAGATGAAAGGGCTTGGAACATGTGAGGTCCAGCCCTTTGATCGGCAAGCGCCTCGTACAGATGTGGCGAGCTGGGCAATCTCATTCCAGGCATGAGGGGCTCACCGTAATCTTGCGTAATGTTGTGGGGAGGTTGTTCAGCCAAAGCCTCGAAGGGATTCCGAAATGAGTGGAATGTGTGGTTGTGTCTATGAGCAGCCAGAGGAGCCTGCAAGATATGTGGTTTGTTGCCTATCATAACTAAAGCACTCAGCCATTAAGTTATATAAGCCTCACAACCCGCGGTGTAAATATCTCCGTACAACACTCATCCGGCCCCCAAACAACTCCCGAGCCCATTTTCATTACAATCTTCAAAACTTCTCTTCTCATTCAAGTTTCCACGATGTCTTACCCCACGAAAGGCGATGTTCTCATCATCCCTGCCTACGGTGCACAGTCCGAGCAAGCCACACTGGAGATCCAGTGGTCTCAGTCTTTCCGCACTCGCACAGCCCGCTACTATGTCATCCCTGCTCAAAACCAGTCCAAGGGCAACGAAAGTGTTTTGCTTTATGTTCAAGACCGCTTCTATAAGGACGAGGGCAGCAATGACTACATCGGCAGGATTCAAGGGGCCAGGAGGGAAGACAGTGAGTGCACGGATGAAATCCTTGGCGAATGCATGCTGATCAGCGCATTACGTAGATTCCTGGATTGTCAGTATCAGCGACCGCTTCCAGTATGGTCAGAAGAATAAGAACGGCGACGGCCGCTGGGTAGCCCTCCATGATAAGGATAACAAGCCATACCAGGTACTTATTTCTTACATTAGCCATGGCCCGGGAAGGCTTGTTAACACTGATAGCACCGCTTCATGATATCAACTATCCAGGGCCAAGCTGCCGAGTGGGCTAAGACTCTTGCGAAGCAGTTCGGTGCTGGAGAGATTGCGGATGCCGTCAGCAAGCTGGGCAGTAGCTTTATCGGCGACTACCTCCACACCTTCTAAATATCGTATGTGACTGAGCTCTGTGAGCAAGAGCTTTTGGGCGGGGGCTATGTCTAGGAGAGATTTTGCTTCTTACGTACCTCCTCGGCAATCTAGTTAGCTCAGTAAATTGATGTGCCAATATTTGCATAGTGTTTTATTTGCTCCAACCATCACAGTCATAAGAACATGATGAAAATTAGTCATGATAGTTAGTAATGTGCCTGTAGAGCTTTGTAGTGATGCAAGCAGAACCTCACATTGAACAGTTATAGCCTTATGCAGCGAACAGCACGAGATCATGCCGGATAAAGATGGATGGGCATGTGGTTAGTTATATTCCCTGCTTGTGAATTACCTCGGCAGATCTACATCCTCCCTTATGGCTTATGTCAAGTTCTCTACTTGGCCAGCCGCACAGGCGGGCCTCAAGTCTAGGTCCTTTAACTACACCTTTGCGTTTCTCAGGAGGATTACAATAAGAATAGTTACTCATCGGCTAGGTCATCCACTACCCATACCTTCTTCCATAGCAATCTTCCTGCAATATCGTCATCCGCTTGGAGGGGAAATCGCCAATTTTTACCTTCTTCTGGGCATCACTTTCCGGTATATCTGCAACCTCCCCGAACACGTCGTCAAGCTCAAACTCACCCCTATGGACCTCGCGAGTGGAGAGCATGAGCGATGGTTTCCCTCGTGTCGGCTTTCGTCTCCTTACCCACCATTTCTCAATCCATTCTTCTTTGAGCATCTCGTTTCGCCGCAACAAGTTCACCTGATAATCCAACGGATCCCTGAGCCAATAAGGTGCAACGTAGAGGTTTGAGCAGAAGACCCTGGAAAGCGCACTGCTCTGGCGAACCGCGCTGCGGCATAGGTTGCTCAAGGCGCTGTTCCAAGATGTCTGTCTGCTTGAGACGCCAAGTGTAACGCTGTGCAATTCGAGGTTCCCAAGATTGGGGTGGCGGTCCATAAAAACTAGCAAGTCTTTGGAATCGATGCAAAGACCACGAAGGACCAGAGTCTTCAGGAGAGGGAAATGGAGACCCAGTTCGACGATGTGCTTGAAGACTGCCCTGTATTGGCTCAGCCTGCAGCCTCCATCGTAAGCCTCATACTCGAGAGTCTGATACATATGCAGGTCCAACGTTTCAAGGTTGGGCATGTGCTGTAGAAGAAGAGCGATGCCGGGAAAGTTGTCTCGACAGAGGACTTGAGGCATAGTGTCCCCGTAGCGGCCCCGTATCTCCGACCCTTTCTCGACTGAAATACTGAAATCGTTTTCCGGATCTGAGTCCCAATCACTGTCATCGGTGTCTTCTGCTCCATCGTTTGTTGCAACACCGTGCATCTCCTGCCATTCAACCTCGTCCCAGATCTGTTGCCACTGTAATCGCTGTCGGCGCCTCTCTCGACTGCCAACCTTCTGGCCATAGACCTTTCCCAGCTGCTCCCAACCGTGGTCCATCCGGGTGGAGAAACTCAAGGATGCACATTTGAGCAGACCCAGCGATCCAGAAAGGCCGGCACTGAGCAGCTCTGGTAGTCCGACTGTTATGTCGTAAGATGGCACACCGCAACCTGCTGTGTTGCTGAATATGAGCAAGTTGCGAATTTTAACACCGCTTTGGCACAAGGCCGTCATTGTCAAACGGTAAACCTTGGAGGCCCATGCCCAAAGCCGCTGCCGGTCTGGGTGTTCAATGTGACGGGCAGCAGGTCTCGAGAATAGACCTGGGCCTTCCACAAAGCGTGCATCCAGCTCTATGGTATCCAGTAAAGAATCTTGGTGCCATTTAAGGATTGCCGCGAGTCGATTGATAAGCTCGTCCTCCGCTGAGGCTGAAGTCATGTCATATGCGTTGCTGTGAGTTTTCATCCAATCAAGGTTGAGCTCGGTACACTCCAACATTGGCTTGTCCAACTGCGTGACTACAAAATCACCATTCCGGTTCGCAAGAGTAGACTCGGCTGGGTAATATTTCCCAGTAGCTTGCGAGTGCTCGAGTGACGCGATCGCAAGCGTGTCAGCCACGACTCGCACATGGTGGACATGACGGCCCAGTAACTTGTGTCTGCGGAGAGCCTCGATAGAGGAGAGGCTTGAGGGCATAAGATTTGTTGTCTGACGCGCCAAGAAGCCATGAAACCGCCGTCCAGAGGCCAATGCACATACATTCCTATTGACCAGCCTAAGACTTTGAACTGACTCAAGCGGTAAATGGTCAAGAATGCGTTCGACGAGCTCTTGTGGAAGATGCAAGAATGAGACCTGATTAGATTCCATGGCTTCTTCTCCGGTCCGCGCAGCCAATGGACAATGCGTGGTGCTGATGCTGTGCAGAGTGCCTTAGGTAGCCTTAAACCGTGAAATACGGTGGTTGAAGTGAAAACAAAAAGCGTGTCGCACCCAGAGCGGGGCTACTCTGACTAATCATATCGAGCTTCTATTACAAGTGGTTCGGGTTGGTGCCATTGTGTTTCTGGAGCTCAGCATCGAAAACCCGTTGGAGGAGCAGCCATGAAGAAGGGAATGATCTCAAGAAAGGGATGGGAAAGATGCTGCTGTTTATAATCTCACAGTGGCCCGAAACCAGCAGGGTCAGATTCTGGAGGAGCCCGTGTTTGACTGTGCTAAGGCCGTTGGGTGATGTCTAGGGGGAAACCGAAGCACAGTGCCAAGGAAGTGGAAGAGATGTTACTCGAGGTGGCACGGTGGCTTAATACCGTCAGTAACAATAAGAAACTATGGTAGCCTGTCATTAATAGAGAATTAATATCCGGCGTATCGCCAATAGAGTAGACACCCTACAGAACTTGTACTCTTTCTCATAGGCAATCATGCTCCATCATACAGATATCGCCCCCTGTCGAGACTCTATCAGCTCGCCATCACTTCCAGTAGTAGTCTTAGATGCGGTGTGCTCATAGGGTCTCTTGGATGAATCTAGGCTTTGGAGGTAGAAGTGGCCAATTTGGCTTCTTGTTGCCGAAGTTTGAGTATCGTGTCGACGTTGCAGATCTCGAAGAAGGGCGTAGAAGAAGGATGTGTTCGCTACTATGCAAGCGCACAGGATTTCAACGGCGGCCCACTGTACTCGAATTAGCAGCAAAGCCTTTCAAGAGACGGGGAGATGGTCGTACTATTGATCGAGACTTCTGCGATAGCGATTGGTTCAAGATGAGAGGCAGACGCAGTGTCGTAATCACAATCACTACGCCACCAAGGCTGAAAAGGAATCCAAGTTGAAGTTTACTAAGATTGGGTCAGCAGAGGAAGTGTGCGGCGTTAGATTCAACCAACGTTTTAAGGTCCAGTTGGACAGTTCGCAGTGTTGGAAAGGGTAGAATAATGAGGGCGACATCGGAGACTATGTTGAAGATACCCATCACAATCAAGTTGGCAAAGGCTCTAGAGCAAGCCGGTTCTGCATATTGTTAGCTTTGCAACGTCGAAGGAACTGTAGATGAAAGCTGAGGGCCCTGGCGAATGGGACATACGTGAGCTCTTGGGACCAAGCTGCCACATCCTAGTGATATCAGCAATGTACCCCATAAGTATTCGTCACGGACCATACAAAGACATGGGCCGACACTCGAGGAGGGTGGTGATGAGCACCGCAATATAGCTGACGATGATGAACCACCAGAAAGCTCTGATCACAGGCTTGCTGCTGACAAATCGGGAGTAGAAGGAGAGGAGACTAAGCTTGAGGCACCACAAACTACGGCTATTAGCTTCAACAAAAGGACCATGTTCGAACGAATCCATACAAGAATGCGTAGCAGAGACGCGAGGGTATCAGTAACTGAAGCGACGTGACCCGAGCGCTTTGCATATCCTCGACACTCGTCCCTTGAGAGATGGCGTCGGCCTCAGTGGGGAAGTCCCGGCCGTGACTCGGGTTGAGGGTAAACGACACGCATATACAGGTAGTTCTAGCGATGAGGGGGAGAAGAGAGAATGCCATCCAGACATCATCTTCGTGCCATGTTCTGTGGCAAGTTTGGTGGACCTTGCATCGTCGAAAGGCTCGGTATGCGCATCGGAGCAGGATCAGCGATCCGCAAATGGTTGTCACGGTAATATCAAAGGCGAGATCGGACGCCAACGCCATCGTGAGGTTGTGATTCAAAATACGGGTGTCAGCCCCAGGCCAACAGAGAAGGCTTGTGGTGAAATTATATGTATTCCCCTCCCTACCACACGTGGCCCAGACATGTCACCTGGAAATTGCACCCTGATAAACTGTTCCTACTACGCAATAGGCACCTCGGCCGACCCAAAGACCGTTTGGTAAAACCCCCGTTAGGTCAGGGTCGCTTGGGCTAGTCTCATGCGGTTCCGGAGGATGGCTTGTCGCAGAAAACGCCATCTGTCAGGGGAGAGAGTCAGTGCGCGTTCCCGTTGCCGATTTCGTGGAGCGGAAGGACCGTTGGCGTCTGTCACTTCGGGTGCATCCACGTGGACTTGGCGCCATCAAGACAGACCAGAAGGGGACCCCTGTGTGGGAGGTAATACGTACGGAGTATCCGTAGTTCATACTGACTTGCCGACGGCCCCGGGCTTGCCCAGTTAGAAGAGACTCGTAGTCCCATATTGGCTCCCCAGTCACTGTTCGTCATTTGAGTCTTTGTTGACGCGGGGTAGACCAACGCGTAAACCTGATCAAGTAATTCCCCACTAATACTGAATGCCTAGGATTTCCTTCTTGCCTGACTCGTTCACCCCTGCTCTGCTCTGACTTTGTGGCTTTGCTAGCGCCTTTAGCGGTCCCAATTCCGCTGAGTTCATGATCGTGGCAAGTCTCTCGCTTAGAGAAGCCACGAACAGGATGCAGTCAACAGTGTGCTTGGACCCCTAGAATCAGGGATGTTTTTTAGGGGCCCAAACATAACAGATGGGCTTGGATCGAATCTGGTGAAACTTCCGATGCGCCTGACCGCCTGCAGCCACAACTTGAAATCCATGCTCGGCCATCTCCCTCATTAATGTTCCCGTAGATATCCCCGGCCAACAGTGTTCCTTTACCCCGACCTCTGAAAACGAAGTCCTCAAACCTATTAATCATGTAATCTGTCTTGCCTTTCGCGTAACGACCAACAAAGCAGGAGCCCATAGTAGAGTGAAGAAGAGAAGCTGCCCAATAGACCGCATTATCCACCAAATATGCTAGGCTGCTAGGATCAGGACCGCATTTTTTTCCCTTGAAAGGGACAAAGGAGATGGACGATCTTTTGTAATCTTCAATCTTGGTAGCTCAGTATCTTCTCGAGTGGCTGGCGACTGTCTTCCTTCCTAGTCCCTTTGGCTCCGATCCAAATCTGCAAGAGCGCTTAAAGACGAATAACTGGCTCAATCATACAGAGGATTGAGTTCCAATGTGTTTCATCATTGTTGCAAAAATTGTGCCTGTGGTAGGTTTGGGAAAGGGGTTGCCTCTCGTGTTGCTATCAGAAACGGTCAATGCCGTCACGCATGTCTTTCACTTTAGCTCAGTCACGGAACTTATCAGTGCCAGCCGTTTCCACCGGCGTTTCCAGCACTCCTTTTATAACATTCAGTTCATGGAGGAGTTGATTGAATTTGCCCCTGACACATCCTAACCCGCAACCCAAAGCCCAACCTTGATTATCAATGGGTTCAAACTAACAGCCTTTGCCTCAGGGGAGCCTCCTGATGGGCTTAGATACTACTGCTGAACCCCGCTCAGTCAGGTCCATACAAGTCTTCCACAGCCATTGTGTCAGAGTCGCCCTCTGATTGTTGGGTTGGTATTTGCCAGAAGGACTCCGTATCCCATACCCAATTATTATCGCCGCCTAGCAAGGGAATCTTGCCGTCCTTGTCTGTCCAGTAAAAAGCACCGCATGAAGCATCAAGTTTGCGCTCATGCCCCCAAGGATTGGCATAGAAATTGCCATCTTCCAGCTTCCACAATGGCAAGCCGCTATAAAACAGCCGCAAGGTTGGGCGCACGCCGTAGAGTGACATCTTTGTGGCACGCATACCTTGACACCGCCGGAAGCCCTGTACCAAGAATCGATAGAGTGCATAGCGAAGGGGAGTGCCGTGGTGGTTATCGCGAGGGAATACCCAGCAGTCCACCACACACTTTGCGTCTTTGATCTCACTGGGGCTCTTGGCTTGGAATTGGAGCAACAACAAGGTATAGCCATCGAAGCAAAAGATGTGTGGACATTCATACTTGTGTGCGTAGCTATGTGAACTTTAGCACCGCCGGCCACAGAGGAGAATAAAGCGATTAACACTGACCCTCTGAGTTCTCGAGAGAGAGATTCTTGTCCGCCGCAATGTGATACATCTATCTATTATGCGCGGTGTCCTGGAACGCACATTCCGATCTTTTATTGAGCGATTTCCATGCCTCCAGGCCGCCATTGCTTGGGTGTTCCCTGCCTTCACTCTTCCGGACGATGTCGTCCTCAAAAAGGAGAAGCCCAACTGGGAAGAGGAGTATGACAACGAAAACGTCATGTATAAACGGCTGCACAGCCTACAGGGGCGCATCATCCCGAGATTCTACGGCGAAGCGGTGTTTGAGGGTGCACGGGCGATGGTGCTGTCAAAGATCGAAGGTGTATATCCCTTCGAGCAGCTGCCCCCGCCTCTCCCGGCCGACGACTTTATGAGACTAGGCGAAGAGGCCTTGAGCGAGATAAATGCCTTTGGTCTTTCCTACGATGATATCAAGTTGGATAATTTTCTTCTGGTGCAAGGGCGGATTGTCATCGTGGACCTAGAATCTGTCTATGAACCTGATGCTAATGATGCCCAGGTGCTCTTTGAATGTGAACGGATAGAATTAAGGACTTTGTATGATAGATATCTGAATAATTACGACAAGCATTGATAGCCGGCCGCTAGGTACACGTTCGCGGCGGGTGCAATTGGTCTCTCAACGATGAATGAGGGCTACCTTATACTTTCGACAACTGCCCTTCGGATGAATGTAATGACGCCTCTTACTCGTTTTTGTAGTATTGATGTTCCAGGGGAGAACGCAGCGTCGTGAAGATTCTTTGTTTAGAATTTTAGTCACCAGGCTCGGGTCGCATAACTGGAGAACCAGCCTAGTGACCACGAAGAGAGCCCCTTCTCCAGCTCGCCACTGAGTCTTGAAATGCTAGGAGGCCTGGCATAAGCTGTGTACAGTTCAATCGTCAACAACCGCGAAGTTATTATGGCACCTGACAATCCGTTACCGTTGACTAATAATACCGTAAGGGAGACCTCCCCGCACTATGTGCATGTAAGAACTGCCGAATCCAGGATTGCCCACTTTGCCTAGACCCAAAGGGGCGGGAAGCTATTGACATTTGCAGCCAATCCGAGCGCGCAACTGTCTCGGCTCGCAGCGAGAGGGGTAAACAGGTATGCCTCGGACATGTATAGCCCTGTCAGTCTCGAACGCCAGCCGAACAGAATATAAGGTGGTGTGACTCAGCTGCAACTTGGCACTCAGCTGTGATGACGGCGTCGATAAACACGAAATGACCTCTGCTGACGATAAACCCTCCGTGAACATAGACGAGGCACCCCCGCAGCCGCATCACAAGGAACACAATGTCGTCCTGATCCAGCAGGCCGCTGTCGAGGATGCCTACCATGTCAAGCTTGGCTGGAGATCATGGGTAAGTGACAATCTCAGCAGCGTGTTGGATAAGTCGTTGACAATGTAATGAAAGGTTGTAGTCTTCTGCGCCTGTTTTGCGTATGTCTCAGTCACCTCCCGATAGCCATTTAGTGGTTCTAACAAGCAGCTGTTCAGCGTCATGGCCCAGGTGTTCGTTGTGGTTGCAGCTGGATCAGTTATCGCATTTATCATCCGTGACTTGGGTGACGGGGCTGTCGCTGGATGGATCATCCAAGTATTGCCTCCTTTGAACCTCTTTTTGAGCTATCTCTAATGGCTGACGCAGGGTCCCTTGTTGATGCAAAGTGTGCTGTCGCCTATCATCGGGCGCCTTTCTGATGTCCTCGACCGCAAGTATCTCGCCTCAGTTCCGCCTCTTATTGCCTTTGCCGGGGCTATCATGTCGGCCAAGGCAACGTCCATGAGTATGCTCATCGGAGGTGGCATTCTTATTGGCACGACTCTATCTACGATTTCAATCGTTCAGGCCATCCCTTCGGAAATCCTCCCTCTCAAGTATCGAGCCATTGCGAATGGGCTGGCCTTCATCGGCGGCTGTGTTGGTAGCATGTAAGTGTTTTTACCACACGGCTTATATTTTTTGCCCTACTGAAATGATTCTTAGCATTGGCTCTCTGGGTGCTGGAGCTGTCACCAATGTCAACGCATCTGGATGGAGATACATCTTTTGGATGCAGGCTGCGTTTCACGGGGCTACGTCCTTGGCACTATTCGTCTTTTATTGGCCCCCCAAGCGAACAGAGTATCCCGGGATGTCCATCCAAGAGTGTCTTTGGGCCTGCGATCCCATTGGGTCAGTTCTCTACATCAGTAGCGTATCACTCATGCTCCTGGCTCTGAATTGGGCGGGTGGAACCTATTCGTGGTCCAACGCCCATGTGATCGGCCCCCTCGTCGTTGGTTTGGTTCTGTTTGTGCTGTTTGGTTTATACGGTGAGTCTCTACAGTGACCATTATTCCGAGTCGGTGTTGACGCTTGTGTGTCTGCAGAATGGAAAGGAAGATCAGATGGCCTTGTGGCTCATGTCTTCTTCCAACAAAACGCAAACTTTGCCCTCTCCGTGTTTGCCTTTGGAGTCGAAGGCTGGGTTTTCTACTCGGCCGTCAACTCCATTATACCGCAGATCATCCTCCATTTGGGCTTTGAGACAGACCCGTGGCGGATTTCTGTCCGCATCCTAGGCTTTACCTTGGTAAATCTCGGTCTTTCGATACCTATCATGTTATACTCCACAAGGTTTAAGGACCTCAAGTCTCCTCTCATCATGTCTTTTACTTTTTTCATCGCTGTGTAAGAATCCGCTCTATGTCCTCGCTTCTACTGTTCTAACCATGCCCAAATAGAGCAAGCTCGTATGCTGCCATCCGACCGTCTTGGAATTCTGCCCAGCATGCTCTGAATGTACTTACGGGTATCGGACAGTCGGCGCCTCTGACGCTCCTGGTCGCTTGCGTTCAGTTCACCGCTCCACACACGTATTTATCTACGGCTACGGGGCTTGCCTTTTCTATTCGCGCGATTGGCGGAGCCTTTGGGTCTGCTGTTCTTGATGCTATCATAAACGGTCGGCTGGCTTCACACTACGCTTCTGCCGTAGCCGAGTCTGCTGTCGCTGCAGGCTTGCCGGAAAAGAGTGTCCCGGCGTTGTTGCAGGCACTAGCTACTGGCCAAATTGGGTCGACTGACATTGAGGGTGCTGATAGCGCCATATGGGATGCTGCTATATCAGAGAGCAGATGGCAATATGCCTATGCGTATCGTTTGGCTTGGTTAAGTGTTATCCCGTTTGCTGTCTTGGCTCTTGTTGCTGTTGCTAGTCTTAAAGGCGTTAAGGAGCTAATGACGGAGAAGGTAGAGGCTACAGTTGAACACATCGAGCATGGGAAGAATGAAGATGAGAAAATTGTGGAGTAGGACCGAAGAGTAATTCAAAATAGCAACCGCATGCATCATGGATTTTAGTTTCAGCAAACTGAAATAGCGTCTTGGACCTAGCAATATCCCCATTTGGTACCTACTCATTGTTGGGAGATGTGCTCGCGTTCAGACTCGGTCAACTCTGCAAGACAGCCCATTGCCTTTACTTATCTTATTCTAAGCCTAACTTAACCTCTCTAATTTGAAATTTATTTTATGATGAATAAGAGCATTTATGAACTTTAATAAGGCGAAACTAAAAGTCATATTATAGGCTGTTTATTCATAGATATATTTAGAGATAAACCCTATTAACATAGCATAGACAAATGCTGCCGCCGTATCACTGATACTAATAGATGCCTTATTATCCAAGCGTCACGCCTTCCTCGTATTGCCGGTGATTCTCCTAATTGATATACTACCTTGCTCCTGGTCACAATGTAGGATGAAAGCAGTCTAACTTCCGGCCAAGGAACTGGCCAAAATGAGTTCTTGCATCTGTGGTTCACTCGAATATACGGACAGTCTCAAAGTGATCTTGGCCATTGCATTTAGCTGGGTGTTCATCTAAGAGGGCCCCAATTGTACAGGTCCAACATGATCCTCTGCCACTGTGGCTGCAGCTCACCAACTTGCTATTGGAACATTAAAGTGTCCAACTAGCCTCAGTAGATGTGACCCTGATACTCGTACTTTTTTCTTACCTCAGACCTTGCACACAACCTCCTGTTTGTCCTTACTGACTCTAAGTTAGCACACTTCGGAGAAATGCCAATTATCACTAAGAGAAGAACATACCTCTGTCCATCGGGTAGTCGGCTATCGCCAGTTTCAACGCTTTCAATGACCGTGCGCCGTTGAGAACCCCTGTAGGCGTTAAACCACGGCCCTTTGAAGAGATGGTCGATTTCCTCAACACTAAGACCCGAGATCTCCGGCACCATGAAAAACACGTAAACGAGACCCAGGAAGCACCAGCCAGCGAAGAAGATGAATGCACCCCAGTTGTCAGTTGACTCGAGAAGCGAGGGGATGCTGTACTTGACGACATAGATGAAGAGCCAGTGGAAGGTTTGACTGATAGCACCGCCGAAGGAGCGAATGCGGTTTGGCCATAGCTCGCCTCCAAAGACGTAGGGAAGTACCAAGAGGCCTATCCATGGGCGTCAGTAAATATAACACTGCTATTACGTATCAGAGGGACCGACTGACGGCGTATCCAAAGGCATGGAGGAATATGGCTGCAATGGCTGCCTCGGATGCCGCGGACGATACGGAGGCTTCTTGATGCTGCTTGATAAAGACTCCAATGTAAATATGCGAGATTAGCTAGATGGATATACCGACAAAAAGAGACCGACGTCTTCCGAGGGCGTCGATGAAGAAGAACGACGCGATGATACTGAAGAAGAACTTGGACAGGCCATACATGCCACTCAAGAACATGCTCCTAGCCGAATCGCCACCGAGGCCCATGATGCTCATAATGGGCACAAAATACGAGGTTACGGAATTGGCGCCGGAGAGTTGCGCAAGGGCATATGAGAGCAAGGCTTGTTGAAGGCGGCGTAGGTTGGAAGGGACGGTAAATGTCTCCTTGACGATCCCCATGAAGCTGGAGCCCATACCGCTGATCGAGTCCTCGATGTCTTTGATCTCCTTCTGCACGCGAGGGTGGTCAACTGGCATCCGTCGCAACTCGGCCAATGTCGAAACAGCCTGGTCTTTCCTGTCTACCATCATAAGCCATCTGGGTGATTCGCAGATGAAGAAGCTGGCAAGGATTGCAAGGAACATGAATATTGCCGGCGAGAACCAGACGACCCGGTACTGGAGTCTGCTGGGGTCCATGTGTAGAAAGCTGCCGTACACGCAAAAGATGGATGTGAACAACGCTGTGCCCATGGCGATGGTGTACCAAGCTGTGAGGAGACCGCGGATCTCTGTGGGCGCGATCTCAACGATAGACATCGGCCCAGTGACGCTAAGGGAACCGATCCCAATACCCGAAATGATTCGTGCCGTGTAAAGGGCCGGCCATCCTGGGGACAGAGTCGCGATAAGTTGTCCAAGAATCCATACGGCAGTGTACAGACGGAACGACCAACGGCGGCCGATGCGGTCGTTGATAAAGAAGGAGGCTGCTGCGCCGACAGCGTAGCCGATGTAGATGATGGAGATGAAATTCTGGATATCGGCGGCCTTTGCGCCTGATTCGATGTTGAATTGCTTCTGGAAGCCCGGCAACGAGGGAACGACGGAGGATGAACCTTGGTCCCAGGCTTGGTGCTTATTAGCATGAATGCTACAGGCAGCTGCAGGATAGTCAGTGGATCCCAGACTCACTGGTTGGAAGACCTGACAGAGCGTAGATGGCGCAGGAAAAGAGCAGGCTTCGGTTAATTATGAGGTCCCGCGGAGTCGCTCGAATTGTCCGGGCATAGTTTGCCAGGACTGACTCTGTAAAAATCTGTTTGATGGCCATGTCCGTCGATTTGGTCGATGATGCTTGTTGTTTTGGGGGGTGTTGTGGTTGGGCAGAAGGAATTGGATCGCATGGCGGGACCATCGAACGCTGTTATAGTTTTGGAAGCCACTATAGTCGTGCCGCTGTGCTGCAATGCCGTTCACATTCTGGCTATCTTGTTTCTTGAAGCTCTGATAGTGTTGCTCATGAAACGTGTGGCGGAAGAATACGAGTTGCCGGATAGCGTCTGATGCCGAAGAGGAGAGCCCGGAAGAATACAGATAGCCAATCGGAAGAGGGCAGAATCATTCCAAGTTCTGTTCTAATTGGCTGCCCGGAATCTTCCAGAGTCTGGAGAACCACGCAAAGATACCCGAGGCAAGGATTGTACCCCATCAACTGGCACGCCTTGATGCTCGGCCCCGAAACTTCGCAGAGACCACACCACAACCGCAGGGGCCAAGCGAGACAAGATGCTACAGGCAACCAGCAGGAATCGAAGACTGGGACCTGTCCGGCGGCGGCGTATCCCCGGAACAAGAGCACATCAAGCTTGCATCAACTGCAAGGACAAGAAACTCAAGGTGACTTTGATCATGACAATGCTGAATCACAAAGATGTTCATACTGACGTACCATAGTGCGATGACCAGACTGCTACCTGTGGCAACTGCAAGAGACTGGGTATCTGTAAGCGGCACTCTCGAGAGAATAGAAGTCACAAGGGGGCCATCCATGACTCATTGATCCCACAGCTTGCCTCATTCAAGATCCTCAGAGCAAGAAACACCGGCCTCGGAATTACTTGGAGATGCTTGAAGGCCGAGTCGCCAGCCTGGAAGGTCGTGATCAGAGAGACTCTTCGCAGACGACAACGTCTCCCCTGCCCGATGCGGGGGGGTAGCGTCAACGAGAGCACCCCGTCCAATCAATACACGCCTGAACAGGGTGAGGGAACAAGCGACCTGTCGTCCAGAGTCGGCATGCTAGACTTCCGAACCACGCAGATGGAGCCCCAGTATCTAGGCTCATCATCGGCCTTTGCCTTTTCGCGCATCATCAACTTCTCCCTCAGCAGGGATCTGCCCATCGAACCCGCTCTAGCCAGTGTCCATAATAGACGCGGCTCATCTCCCTCGCCGTGTCTCCTGCCCGATTACGATGTCGCTGTAACGCTCAGCAATGCCTACTTCAAGAACATCCATCCACAATATCCCTTTCTGCATGAGCCGACATTCAGGGCATGGGAAGCTATGCTTTACGATTCATCTCAAGATTTTACTGATGTTGGTTTCCTCGGCCCCATTATTCTTCCTTAACATGGTGTGATTGTACCGGGTCGCTTGTCAAGGGCTTTTCGATGCTAATTACCCGTCCCCAGGTCTATGCCATCGCGGCCCTTCTCTTGCCCAATATCCAGTCTTTAGCTCAGGTAGGCCCTCGACATATTCAAAGGCCGCCGTGTTTCTTGCCATCAGCGCTGACGCTCTTCTCCCTCAGCAACTTTACATATCTGCTCAGCTCTACACCGATGTTCTATCGAAAGACAATCTTGAGTCTATTCAAGCGATATTGTGCTACGCCATGTATTCCCTACGCTCGCTGAATGGGCCATCACTTTGGTAGAAGAGGCTCTCGTCCAACCTTGGTCGTCGCAGCGGCTGATAAGCATCTAGGAAGCTCTCCGGCCTTGCACTACGCCAGTGCATTGAATTAGGGTACCACCGAGGTATCAAGCGACTCGCGAATCCGCTTCAACAGGAAATGCGCAAGAGGGTGTTCTGGGTCGCCCATGGAATTGACTGCACGGTAGCCTTGAGGCTGGGGCGGCCTCTCGGCATCCCAATTCAGGAGATCGATGCCGAGGTAATCAGGACCTCTGTCACTGCTCTGTTTCTAGTGTCGGACTAACCGTGTGTTATGAGCAGTACCCCTCAGACGTTGACGATTCTTCTATCACCGAAGTCAGCATCTCCAGCCCTTCCCGGACCGATCACAACCAACCGTCGACGACAATGTCCACTGCAATTCACGTGTTCAAGCTGCGGTACATCTGGGCTCGCATCCACACGTCCCTCTTCTGACACGTCGCGCCTCAGCGTCGATGATGATGCCTACCATGCTCGAATTGGACAGCTACGAGAAGACCTGGATAACTGGTTAGCAACAGCTCCGCCGTCTCGACCAAGAGCAAATGACGATCTGTCCATCTTCTCCATACGCAACTGGTACGAAATGAACTACAGCTACACCATACTTCTTCTTTATCGGGGCCAATTAGCAGAGTATAAGGAGTCATATAGTCACGTTTTTGAGGAATGTATCCAGGCTTCTAGGAATATCTGTCAAGGCTACCGTCGACTTTATATAGGCACGGCCGTAAGGTACACCTGGGGGACGCTTCACTGTCTTTTCTTGGCTGGCCTCACATACCTTCATTGTCTTTGGACATCCCCGACAGCTTGGGAGTCGGACCGGCCGGATGATGTGAGCAAGACATGCACCGACTGCACCATGGTGTTGGTGGCCATAGCTGAGGGTTGGCAGGGTGCTGCTCCTTACCGTGATATCTTTGAGGCGCTTGCAAATCGAACAGTTGCTATGGTGATTAACAAGAGTCGCGCGGTTTCTACCCCGGTGCTTCCGCAAGGTGGGATGGATGCTGAGGGTGAGGAAAATTGGACTCATTGGATAAGCGATATGGCCGAAGCTGGAGTGCTAGATGGGGTTGATGGGCTGTTGGCGGGGTTTATCGCCGATTTCACGACGCAGGCTGACTGTTGAGGGGGCCTTATGTAACTGAAGTCTGGTTTATGATTTAACACCATTGACAAATGCGTTGTGACGAATACAATCCATGATTCAAGATGAAAAATCCTAAACTGATGGTGGATGCCATTTGATGCCTTTGATCCGACGGCAGAAATAACCGCGTTACAGTTTCTGTATAGGGACCTGTCCATGGTAAGTTCCGTCTATAGTTTTGTAGTACGACGGATCTTATTCTTACCTCCTTCAGGTTGAAGTCGCGAGCTATTTCGGATCAGTCAGAAAGCATCAATATATTCAAGGGTTGAACGTACCGAAGCCATCTCGAGCCTGGACATTTCTCGCTATCCATCTTCCCCCTCAGACAGCCCGTTGCTGGGCTTGCCCTGCTCAGCAACTCTCCACTTCCAAACAGACGTGAACTGGTCAGGGACGCGATCGAGCTGATTCTTGACGTGCTGTGATCTCCACCTCAGTACACGGTTGGAATTAGATCTGAACTGATGCAGCATACCTTGCCTAGCACCGGTAGGAACTTGAAGACATGTCCACAGCGAAGTGTCAACCAACAGTCTTAACATATAACAATATTGGGATGCTGACGAGCGTCCTGTGCAGACGAAAAGGGAGTTAGGCTGGCACGTAGTCAATCACGTACTATAGACGTCAGCAGTTTCTCTTGGCGTAGGCGATGCGGAAGACCTTGTTGATGTCGGCTGAAGCGCCATCGCAGCCTCTTGAGGGACTATACTAGTTTTTGTCGAAGGCGCATCTGTCGAAGATGGTGATGTTTCTGCAGCCACCATGCGCGCTAGCCACAGGGCGGTGCTGAGGTCTAAGACACCACCTCCAACGATGATGATCTCACATTGGTGGGAAAGCATGATGGCTAGTGGAGAGGAGAAAGGGCGTCGTGGTGTCAAATTGACACTCGGGTGATTCTGAGCTGCTAATTTATGCCATTGATGATTGCCGCCGTGCTTTGCGTACTTAGTGTTCTGCACCGTTGCCTTCCGGGAAACCTCCAAAGGGATGGCCCGAGATGGCCATCGTATTCTTCCGAGTGGCCAGACCCCCAACCGAGCTTGCCGGCGATATTCCGGATGGCACCCTCTAGTGTATTTAAAAAAAACATCCCTCATTGAAACAAGTTCTTTCCGTGCCATGCTGGGCTGTTGATAGTTCTCACCATGATCAGCAGAGTCATTCTTCACCCCTCAGTATCCCATCTTGTGAAATTTCTATCCACAATCCTCGGCCAGGACAAGCTCATGCGGCTTCTTCAATACTATTCTCAGATCGAGATATGGCGCTTGACGCAGCGTGACGACGCTATTCATTCGAAAGGTCGATGGATGGGATTCATGCGACAGCTCGCACTCGCGCGCAAACTGCTGCGCGTGGGTAAGGGTGTGGAACAAATCCAGAGTGTTGCCAAGGTCATCACTGCCGCTGCGGGCCATGATTCCTTCCTCCACCACATCTCAATTCTTCGCCAGCTGCTTTCCGCTGCTTACCTAATGTTTGACAACGCGACGGTTCTGGACAGCCTGGGGATATATCCCTGGAAGAGAGCTAGGCGGGTGCAAGTTCAGGCAGCTCGGTTATGGCTAAGCACCGTACTATGCGGGCTCGTCACGCAACTATATTGCTTCTTTCAGCTGAAGCGCCGCGCGGATTTTACCAAGAATACCATTAATGCTGAGGGGCATATAGCCTTGTGAGTATTGCGCTCGATTGCCCGTGAGCCAAATGGGACCAACAGGTGGCCCTGTCGCAGTCAACGTTTTGGAAGCAAACTACAACTCTTATCTGGGTTTTGCGATCTGGGAATCTCCTCCTCCGCCTCTGGGCTGGTCAATCTGAATGACGGTGTCATTGGAGTGTGTGGCGTTGTAAGTAGTTTGGTTGGGGTTTACGGACAGCTTAATGCAACCTAAAATATAATATCTCGTACGTCGCATATGGCGTCTCGTACGTCATAGCCGCGGGCACCGCTGCGCCACAGGGCAAAAAGATAAGGCCATAATCGCTATTGTAGTAATTACAGAAGGTGCATTTACTGCCTATAAGGCTCGTATGGGTGACTAGGCCGTAATAAAGTAGCTATAGATAGTATTAGAGATATAGGCATAGGGGTTACTTAATGCTTATAAAAAGGCATAGCTTTATATTAGGCTGACTTAGAAGGAACTAATAGTAAAGTAAATAATATAATTATAAATAAGATAATAATATATAAATATAAGATTAAATATTATATAAATATAAGATTAAATAATATATAAGTATTATATATATAATATAAATAATATAAGATTTCTCTTTATAAATATATTAAGTATTATAAAGATTTTAATTTATAAGACTTTTTATTAATAAAGTATAATAAGCTAAGTAATTAATCTTTACTTAGCTAATAATAATCTTATAAATTAGCTATAAATTACTTTATTTTATTATAATTAATAAAATAATCTTTTTTAATAATTTTATTATATACTTATTATATTTATATATAATATTATTATTAGGTTATATATAAGACTTTACTTAAGGTTACTTTAATAAACTTTTTATTAAACTTTTACTTATAACTTTATCTTATAATATATAAATTATTATTTATTAATAAGCTAATAAGCCTAATTACTTACTTATTAGCTTATTATCTAAACCTACTTTATAAAATAAAAAAACTATTATAATTATATATCTTAATATTATAAAACTAAAAGAAATATTATCTCTTTAGCTTATAAATAATTATTATATTTAATTTATTATATAAGGCCTTTAAGATATTAGTATTAATTTTAAATAAGTATTAATTATTAAGGGTAAGAGAGGCTTATTATTAAAGTATATAATAATTAAAGATAACTAAGTTAACCTTTTAAAGGTTTAATAAAGGTTATAAGACTATAAGGAGCTTCTTTAGCTCTAGTAGCTATATAAGGCTAGTTTACTTTAAGTAATCTAAGGCTACCCTAAGGTTTTACCTTAATAATATTAATATATTATAAAGGCATAATAATATAGCTTTATATTTATTAATCTCTAGGGTTATATTAATAGTAAGAAGTATATATTAAGTAATTTATATAAGGATTATTATTTTATATAATATTTATAAATATACCTAGGTATTATTAATTAAGTTATTATTATTAAAATAAAAAATAAATTAATTATTTTTATTATTATAAATTAATAATATATTTTTAATAAAATAAGGTTTATTAAGGTAAAGTATTAGGTATAGTAATATTATAAAGCTTATTTAAATATTAACTCTTATATTAAAAGGTATTAGGCTTAATAGCTTAATTATATTAAAAATTATATATCTCTTATTAAATTACCTTAATTTATTTATTAAGTTTATATTAAGGTTAAATTACTTAAATACTTTATATTATTTAAGGTAATATAAGTAATTCTTTAAATAAGAGCTATTAATATATAATAATTATATAATTTTTAAGATATAAATTATTAGTTTATATTAATAAAAGAAAATAATATATAAGTTTAAATAAATATATTATATTTAATAATATACTTAAGAGTATTAAATATAACTAAATTATATTAATTACTAAGATAATTAATATATAAGAAACTATTAATAACTATATCTTATATATTTTATTTATTACTAGAGCTTAAGTAAGTACTTTAAAGTAGCTTATTATATACTTTATAAGTAATAAGCATTAGCTTATACTTATTAAAATAAGTAGCCTTATTTCCCTTAGAATTAGTAAATTACTATAAGGTATTACTTTATATATAACCTTAGTTATACCTAAGCTATTATAAATTAGTTATAATAATATATTCTTAATTAAGTTATCTCTTTTTATTTTATAGCTATTAGATTTTCTTTTTATAAAGTTAGATTAATTATATTAAGAACCTCTATAGCTTATCTATTATTTATTATCTTATATAAAAATAAATTAAGTATACTAGATTTATTATTAATAAAGGGTCTAGGTATACTATATAATAGAAGTATTATATCTTAGTAATAGGTTAAGAAAGATCTTAAAGGTAATTAAAGTATATTAATAGCTTAAGAGCCAAGTCTCTACCTAGGTATAATAAGTATAGAATATATATAAAAGGTCTCGCGCTTAGCGAAGCAAGGTCTTTAATAGTTAGTAAGTAATAAAGGGAATCTATAAGGAATGAAATAATACGTGTAAGAGAACAGTTTAGGCCATAACAGCATAGACATATAATAATATACTTCTAAGCAGGTATAATTATAACTAATATTTAAGGTGTCCTACTCTAATTATACCTGACAAGTTGTTCTGAAAAGAAGAATTCTTAGGCCCTGGCTTAAACAGATCCGCTGTTATCAGCACAATCAAAGGCAGAGCGGATAGCGCCAATGGAATAGGCCTGAATAATACCGGCGATGACAGCGTAGGTACCACTGATGCTGATAAACGAAGCAAGAACAATAATAAACCAGTGGGCGTAATACTTTGCTTTCTCAACTAGGGTGCCCGATCGATAACCGCTGTGGTCCCAGACGTAGAGAGACGTAGGCAAGATCACAGTCAAGGGGCAAAACCCAATCGAACCGGCCAGGCTGAGGATGTAGTTGAAGATTGGGATGCCTCCAGCAATAGTCCAGGAGATGAGGCCTAGCCCTCCGGTACATGCAATCCAGGTAGCCCAGTGAGTCGTGCTGTTCTTCTGGAGGTGGTCGGAATTGCGAAGGATTCGAACAAACAGGTACTTGGCCGACACGTGAATGTACAGAGCGCCTGTAACCAGGAGGCCAAGTAGGGCGATACCGTACGCCACCTTCTTCAAGGTCGGCCCAGCCGAGCCGAGGGAAGGGGACACAACCCAGACACCACACCAGCGATACACAACCAGGCTCAGAGACAAGTAGGCGGCCGCGATAAGGCCCATGGAGACGTAAAGGGCCTTGAAGTAGTGCTTAGGGTTACGCATCTCTGAGATGACGGGCACGTAGGCAGTGGTGCCTGCGCTGGCAACAAACAATGTTGTCACTGCGTTCATGCCGTCGACAAAGTTGGGAGAGGCAATCGCAACGTATCCGAGATCATAGGGGCCGTTCCTGAGGAGCACCGGCCGGTCGATCAAGGAGGGTGACACCAATACTGTAGCATAAGATTAGCATCCGCATCCATATTTGCGTAGACGGAAAACCCTCAGACTCACACGACAACCATGACTGCGATAAAGGTAGAAGCAAAGCCAGCCCAGGTGAGCCATCCGAAGTGGCCAAAAGTTCGTACGCTAGCCATCGCAATACAAAGGACAGCCGAGATGGCGGTGAACCAGTTGGTGCAGAGGCCGTGCATGGTGAGGGCGTTGAAGCCCGTTGCAGCTCCAATGATACAAGACCCAGAAACGACAATCCAGGTGACGATGAAGAGGCCGCCGACCAGCTCGCGGAGAATGGGGCCGCCCATCACATTGGCCATGTCTGCGACGGAGTGGCAGCCTGGATACTTGTTGCGGAAATTTCCAAATATGACGCCGGCGTATGTGTTGACGCCGCACCAAAAGACGAGATTGATAGCGCCAGGAAAGGCTCCGACGACCGACATTGCGAGAGGGAGCGACATGACCCCCGTGGCAAAAGTAGCTGCCATAGAACCCGTGTTAGTTTAAGGCGGCGAGGAATGGAAGAAAACTACAAGGACTGCTTTGAGACATACTCTTGAGGAAGATCATGGTCGCCCACACCCAGCTGACGGTTCGGAAGTTAACCTCGCCATCAGACCTGAAGACTTCATTGTTGTTCTGAGGCTGCTCCTCTTGGTAGGATAGGGCATCTTGAGAAGCGGGATTCTTGTCGAGTTGAGCCTTGACGTTCTGATCAGTCCAGGATGGATCCATTGTGGCAGGCGGTTGAGGGATACGAGACAGAGGTTGTGAGATGAACGGAGAGGAAATGAGTGATGATCTGAAGAGGGCGAAGAGAATGAGGCGACTACTTAATAGATACGTAGTAGAGAAGTCTCTGAGTGTGTCGGGTCAATGGGAGCCATGAATCAAACAATCTCGGATCGATAGCTTTTGTTTTGAACTGAGCCAGCCGCCTGTCTCATTTGGGATAAAATGGCCACTGCCTTATCTCTAACGGCTAGGCATCTCGTATCTTGCTTAGTATATAAATTATGCTATATTATTAAGATAAGCTGAGTATAAGGTTTATATTAAAGAGATGCTATATAATAATCTAATATAATAATATATAAAGTTATAAAATGTAATTTAAAATAAAAGTTTAATAAAAAAACTATTAAAGATTTTAATAAATAAAGTTTTATAATAAAATAAAATAATAAATATAATTTATAAATCTTATAAATAATTTAATAAAAATTAAAATATATTATATTTATAATATTAACTTAATTTACTATATAACTTTTTAAAATTAAAATTAAAATATTACCCTTTAATAATAAAGTAATATTTAAATCCTTTCTTAATAATAACCCTGAATATAGCTGGTTTATTTCCTTAGACACTCCCAGACGTGACATAGGGCCTGCCAATCTCACAGTTGCCCCATGTGGGCCCGAAAGCGCGGGGTACAGGACCCATAGGGCTTGGCGTCTGGGGTAGTGGGGCTGATAATGGCGATAATGTGTCTCCAGGTCCAGGAGCAAGGCCGGGCACAGGAATTAGTTCCCCCTATCTCTGACCCCGCCCGTGCTTTGTCTGACAAGCTTGGCGTACCTTACCAAGAATGGAGATTTTAAGAGCCATGATATCTATGGAGCATCTCGCTACGAACCCCCGACTCCGCCACCAGTTAGTGCAAGTGGCTATTCGCGCCGCATCAGGTAACCCTGGGCGCCCGGATGTCTCAGTCCGATTGTTCCTGCAGTATCTCTGTCCTGTGATCCAAACACTATGTGGAATTTTAGATAGTGTGCCGCAGAATCGGGAGCTGACCTCGGCAAGGAGAAAGAGGGGTCCTGGTCTCGCGACAAACGAATCCAAGGCGGTTCGCAAATCGCTGCATCATGCTGCGTCGTGCGTGCTGTGTATTCCGTAGCGTGCGTGTAGTGAGGTGTTTAGTGATGCACCATGTATGTCCTGCGTAATACTGTGTGATACGGAGTAGCTTGATAGAGCGCTATCAGCCCCCCGCACGCTCCTCCTATCAATGACCTTGCTATAAAATTGCCCAGAGTCCTGCTTGCAAGCCCCCTCATTCTAGACTTTGCGCCACTCACTGTTCCCGCACCATGGATAGACTACGAAGAGTCCTTATCGCCAACCGTGGCGAGATTGCCGTGCGATGTATTCGCGCCTGTGACAAGTTGTCCATCGAGAGTGTCGCTATCTACACGGCGGCTGATGCCGAATCTTTGCACGTATCCCATGCCACCAAGAGTGTGCTCCTGCAAGAAGAGGGCCCTGGAGCCTACACAAACATGTAAGCGCCTTCTTTCATCGCGTCAGCCCCCTATTACGTGTTGGATGGGCGAAGGACAAGGAGAGCCCACCCTCCAAGGTTTGACGACGGTTGGTCTAACCCGTGTGACAACTTGCCAGCGAAAACATCATTCAGATCTGCAAGGAGGAGCAAATCGACGCCGTCTTCCCCGGCTATGGATTCCTGAGCGAGAACACCGAGTTCGCAGGCCGCATCGAGAAGCTGGGCATTGTCTTCGTCGGACCCTCCGCCGCCTCCATCGAGTGCATGGGCCTCAAGCATACAGCTCGCGACCTGGCCATCGAGGCTAATGTTCCTGTTGTCAAGGGCTCCGGTCTTCTCCGAGATGCTGGGCATGCCATTGAGATGGCTCGAGCCATCGGCTTCCCGGTTCGTCCATCCCCCACCCAGTTAGGTGGCTCGGCGTCGAGCTGCTGCGTCCAGAGGCAGGGGCTAACTGACCACCGCGTGCTAGATGATGCTAAAGGCTTCTGGAGGTGGTGGTGGAATGGGTACCCAGATTTGCTGGTCAGAGGGGGAAGTCGCAGAAGGCTTCGAGTACGTCCTCGGAAGATCCAAGGCGCTCTTCAAGGACTCGGGAGTCTTTATGGAACGCTACTACCCGCAGTGCCACCACATCGAAGTACAGGTATGTTCCACACGTCGACCACATTCGGGACTCTCCCTGCGTGTCCCCTGAACTGACCGTGCGGTCAAACCGGCAGGTCTTTGGCAACGGTGAAACTGTGGTCCATTTCGGAGAGCGAGAGTGCAGCATACAGAGACGTCTGCAAAAGGTTGTTGAGGAGAGCCCGAGTCCCCATTTGGCAGACAAGGTGCAGCTCCGAAACCGGCTTCGGGAGGCGGCTTTGTCTCTGACCAAGTCGATCAACTACCGTTCTGCCGGAACCGTTGAGTTTCTTGTTGACGACTTGTCGGACGACTTCTTCTTCCTGGAGATGAACACCCGTCTCCAGGTCGAGCATGGCATCAGCGAGCTGTGCTACCAGGTTGACATTGTTGAACTCATGCTTCGGCAAGCCGACTACCAGCTGGCCGGCCAGGGAGGTATCCCAACTAGTGAGTTGCTGAAGCTACAGAAGGATGAGCCCGTGGGCGCTGCCATCGAGGTCCGACTATGCTGCGAGAACCCTGCCTCCCACTTTCTCCCCACCTCTGGTGTACTGCAGAAGCTCGATTGGCCGTCGGGCGATGGCATTCGGATAGACACCTGGATCCAAAAAGGCACGAACGTCAGCACATACTTTGGTAAGCTCGAAATATCATGTCGGGACAACTCTACGGCCTCTTTTCTCACACCCACTCTCACGTAGATTCGCTGCTCGGAAAAGTCATGGTCCACCAGCCCACCAGGGATGCCGCCATCGCCCTGCTCCAGACGGCTCTCCAGCACACCCTGCTTGGCGGCATCGTCACCAATCTTTACTTCTTGAGAGATTTGATATCATCACCTGGTCGGTAACCTCTCGCGGTAAACATGACCACTCTTGATAACTAACAGGCGAGCAGTGTTCAAAAAGGGTCGCACTCTTACGACCTTCTTGGAGAAGCAGTACGACTTTGAGCCATCCTGCATCCAGGTGCTCAAGCCTGGTGGGCCGACGTCAATCCAGCAAGATCGTGAACGAGAGGTCAAGGGCTACGGCATCCCCAAGTCTGGCCCCGCCGACGATCTGTCCGCATCAGGTACGTCTGCTAACATGCCCTGTTACCATGCGTGACGGACTTCGAGGATTCGTGTACTCATGCCCGAACAGTTGCCAATCTCCTTGTGGGGAACCCTCTCGACACCGAGTGCCTCGAGGTCGTCATGATCGGGCCGGATCTGGTATTTACTTGCGACAGCATCATCGCAGTGTGTGGTGCCGAGTTTCCTGTCGAGATCGACGGGAAGTCAGTTGACATGTGGTCGCGGCTACCAGTTCGACGGAACCAGAAGGTCAAAGTTGGAATGGTCACCGGCGCCGGCTGTTGCTGCTATATCGCGGTCAAGGGAGGTCTGCCTTCAGTGTAAGTCGCCTCTGAGTCTGGATGTTCTGCCCTCGGCGAGGCTGCTAACGGCGAATTCGCGTAGGGCAACATGGTATGGCTCCAAGTCTACAACCCCTAGTCTCGGCTTGGGTGGACTGCAGGTAAGGAAGCCCCAGCCCCAGTCCTGCGCATCTGTTGATACTCATGCCACCAAATTTTGTAGGGCCGCGCTCTGAGACCGGGAGATTTCCTCGAGATCGAGAGGCAAGACCTTTGCGCCGCCAGTCCCCATCATGGAAGCTCCAGACTCCCCGACGCATTAATCCCCTCTTTCGAGGCCACAGAAATCTACACCATGCATGGCCCCCACGACTCTGACGACTTTATCACACATAAGGGCAGAGAAACAATCTACTCGACCGAGTGGAAGATCAATCACAACTGTAGCCGAACCGGCATTCAGCTTGAGGGACCAGGGATCGAATGGGCGAGGAAGTCTGGAGGCGCTGCCGGAGCCCACCCAAGCAACGTTGTTGAGTACCCCGTCAATGTCCCTGGTTCTCTCAACTGGACCGGCCAAAACCCCGTCATTTTCCCCAAAGACGCTCCCGACTTGACTGGCTTTCTTAGCTCGTCCACTGTCGTCTGGGGAGGGCTGTGGAAGGCGGGCCAGCTTAAGCCGGGTGATTCCTTCAAGTTCGTCCCCATCTCTTTCAAGGCTGCCCGCTCCCTCTGGGACAAGAAGGACTTGTATATCGACGCCATCAAGGAGTACTTGGCTTCCGGGGCTGTCCGGAGTGTCGACTTGACCCCTGATGTAGACAGTGATGAGGGGAGCGCAATCCTGAAAGTCATCCCAGGCACGGCAGATAGGCTGAGCTTTACTCTTCGACAGGTAAGAAACGCCGCTTCGATCCCCGCCCCCCAGAGCGTACTGTCTTTGATGGCTAACCCCTGAGATCATAGGCTGGCGACCGCGCCGTGATTGTCGACCTTGGCTTCCAGGACAGCACAGTCCGGAGTTCAGTACAAGCAAACTTATTGATGGCTGCAATCAACAAGAAGGCTGTTGAGGGTGTCCACGTGCAGGTCAACGCGTGCTGTAAGTCTCTACTCCAAAAGCACCAACTGACGTGTACTAATCAGAATTCGCAGCGGTCGCGGTTGAATTCGACCGGTCGGTGTCGCAGAGCAAGGTTGTTGGCCTGATCGAATCCACGGCTACCTCCCTCGATATATCTCACCAGTCCATCAAATGCCGAAGACTCAGGATGCCCATGGTATACAACGACCCAGCTCTGCAGGAGTCGGTTGAACGCTACATGCAGATGATCCGGAATAAGGCAGTCTACCTTCCTGATGCCCTCAAGTATATCCAGGAAAACAACGGCCTCGAATCAAGGGAGACCGTGTTGGAGTTTCTACGGGACACCACCTTCCTCACTGTCGCTGTAGGCTTCATGACTGGTGTCCCCATGTTGCTATCGCTTGACCCCTGCGCTCGCGTTCTGTCGCAGAAATGTAACCCTCCTCGGACGTCCACGCCGGCGGGCACGATCGGATGTGGTGGCAGGCTCTTCTGCATCTATTCTGCCGACATTCCCGGGGGCTACATGCCAGTTGCTCGTACGCTCCCAGTGTGGGCACCTTCTCGCTTCGCAAGGGATTCAGCCCAGAACACCCGTGGTTGTGTGAGCCATTCGACTTGATCACCTTTTATCCTGTGGAGCTGGAGGAATTCAACCGAATCCAGGGCGCATTCTATGCGGGCACCTACGCATTGGAGATCGAAGACGCGACGTTTGAGCCAGGCGTCCAACTCGAGGAGGAAGCCAAGGCGTATAATGCGCCGAAGGCTGTTCAATTTCGCGAGCGCCAAGCGGCTGCTGTCGAGAGGGTCAGTCGGCGCGAAGAAGAGCTGTTCAAGGAATGGAAGCTAGAGCTGGAGGAGGCTGCCAAGGTTGACCCGTCGAGCCTCGAGGCCGAGGGAGTCGTCCCGGTTTCGACAGTCCAGCAGGGCAAGATCTGGAAGATGCTCGTAAGGCCGGGCGATGTCATATTGGAGGAGCAGACTGTGGCTATCCTGGAGTCCATGAAGATGGAGATTCCCATCGTTGCCGGGCCTGAGCATCAAGGTTTGGTTGTCTCCAGGGTATTGAAGAGAGAGGGCCTCTTAGTAGTACCCGGTGATAACTTATTGCTGTTGGAGCATAGAGAATCAGAAGTAGTAAACTAGCTATGGTAGATGGGTACATGAATACTAAGTTGCATTAAAATCTAAAGAAATTATATTTTGGTGTTTTAAAGCATACTTTCTATTCACTCAGTTATCCCATCAGGGGCCCGGCTTTAACTGGAATGAAGGACACATTATTCATACTTCATGGCATTATATCCCAATGCTAACACTATGGCCTCTAGAAGAAGGGATATTACTCTGTTCTTCTGATGGCGAGTAGGAAGACATAGGAGTAGATTGAATTGCTGGGTTTTCTTTTATATTATTCTAGTTATCGTCTTCCATCCTTGCTAGTCATTTTGCTACCTGTACTATCTATCTGTCTATTGTACGCGGTTATCACATCAAGGGCTGGGTTCCAGCTATAGCAAAGAACATAATATCAACACTTCATAGCATCATTATCCTAATGCTAACACCATAGCTTATATTTTTTTTTCCAGCCTTACTCTTATATATCTTAGACGTGTCATTAATATCAATAGAAGACTCACACCTACCTACATGATGAAAAGTTAGATAACCTCCTAACGGGTATAAGCCGCCTGCTCTGACCCCCTGTACGACCCAAGCCTCGTTTGTTTCAGGAGAAACCAGGCAGTAGCCGATAGAGAGCAGAAGATAAGAGTCGATCCTTTCACCTCCGATACACGATCCCAGCCCAATACCTGGTGCCTTTCCGGCAATCGGTCATGGGAAAGGCAAATTCATCACGGATTTAAACTGGGCCAGGAGAAACAGTTGCATACTTTAAGAATTCTCGGTTGCTTTTTAGTGTCATGGTCTCAAAGATACCTTTGTCTGTGAGACTCTCGAAGGTACCCTGCAGCTTCTCCAAGAGATTGTACTTCAAGCTTTGGACGCCGCGCATCTGGATATTCGCTCGTGCTGACTGGATATTGGGCTTAGGGATCATGCCACTAGTCCTGACCCTCAAATTCCTTCAGGTTCAGGGCCCTACGATCTGCTGTGAAAGAGCCAAGGCCACCATCACCTTCACGAGAAGCTCTCTCGGGATAACTCTAGCGCTCGGCTTGACGCCGCATCCTTCCACGCGTTTCTCCTTTGTGACTATCAGTCCAAGGCTATGTCACCTGGAGCCTCAAATCCAGACCGCCATGAGCAAGGAGAACCAGGGATCATCTGCTTCAAGGCATACAACTGCGTTAAAGAGCAGGGTCATGTTCATTATGCTCAACTCTTTTCGGGCTGGGATTCCTGCCTCTTTTCGCTCTTGATGAAGAAACGATCAAGGAGCTTTCCTTAACTAGTGAAGGTAGTCAATGCATCCCCATCAATTGTCTTTGTAAGATCATACGATATGTGTCGTGATACGATCATGGCCTGTCAGAAGGATACGCCAAGGGCGGTACATTGCACTACTCATCAGGGACTATGTAGTAGTAATGTCGGCGACAAGATAATTTTGCCCGCTTATCAGCCTCACCGGCTACCCAAAATATCACAACTCCGCTTTCTTATCAAATCTTACAGGCACGATATCGTCGCCTTGAGGTCTTCACCAATCAACTTCTTGGCAAATCTTAACTCCACCGCAACGCCAACCTCATGACATTCTCACGATGACACCTGAAGAAGCGCTTCATCGCCATCAATCCTCGCTCGAAGGGATCCTCGATTTCTCCTCACAACCTCCCTTGGCCCCGGCTCAACGACTCTCAGCTGGTCGCCGATTCAATCAGTTGGTGATAAGGTTACGGGGTTTTCCAGCATTGGGTTTTAATGCTGTCTTGTGTATCAAATTGTCTTCTTTGATAACGTGACCGACAAGTCCTCTTAGATGCGTCATAGAAGTCAACAATCAGTTGGTGAACCATTTCGATGCCCCCAACAACAACTACAAGGGTTGCAACCAAGTGAAGCTTGTCCGGCTCACATACGAGTATGCGCGCTCTGAGGAGTCCAAGGGATACTTCTTGCGTGCATTCTTTGAGTCCGCGGGTCTTGCAATTGATGCGGAGCAGGACGATATCGACCTAACCGATGCAGCCACACAGGCAAAGCTCCGTGATTCGTTCGTCAACTTTGCAGAGTACCTGTTCGAGAACTTCTTCTTCTCATGTATGTTACCGTCGCCTGCGCGTGATAAGCGCCACTCTCTGACCGTCACTTTCATAGTAAAATCGTCTACCAAGAAGACTCCTCAGCCCTCCCCTGTATCCCACTCAGCAGTCCAACGAGCTCAGGGAGGCAAAGGACAGAACTTCCTTGGAACGCCAGAACGTGTGTCGGCTCTTCGGAGGGCTTGTCTACTCCGTGATCGTCATCGCTGCGTCATATCACGCAAGTTTGACGACAGGGAGGCCCTTAAGCGCATGCAAGATGCGCGTAGACAAGGCGGCGTAGCTTAAGATGATGATGGAAACCCTCTTGTGAAGGGACAGGGTTACGACTCTCTTGAAGTTGCGCATATAATGCCACATGTACTCACTCAGCTCAATGCAAGCAACCAACTGGTACGTGCTTTTGCTTCTCACAACCCGTCCTCCTTTGCTCATTTCTTCTTCTAGGACCCTTGCAAGGAAGCGGCACTGGCGATTCTTAATATGTTCAACAGTGGGGCTGCATTCCTGGTCGAAGCAACCGAAATCGATCGACCTCGTAATGCCCTGACCCTCACTCATAGATTGCACGGCTTCTTCGGTGACTTCCAGATCTATTTGGAGCCCGTTAACCAAGAGCTGCACACGTACTGAATCAATACCTTGATCCAAGATATCATGGAGTATGAGTTTCCCATCACTCGAATACTCTACCTCACCGAATCACGAACTATTGATCCCCCTTCGCCCCGGCTGCTCTCGATTCATAAAGCCATTGCCCACATTCTTCATCTGTCTGTTGCAGGGGAATATATCGACATAATACTACAGGACCTGGAGGAACATGGTGATCGGGGGGATGGCTCTATTGAGCTAGGCTGTTTCGTGAAGCTGCGACTGAATGGCTGGTCAGCCAGAGAAGTCAATGATTAGCATAGATGATACATTCAGAACGGAAATGATCGGACCGGGGTGCATCGGTGATGAGTTAAGTATGCCTAGCTTTTACGCCCTGATCTTTTCGCGATAAAATATTTAAAGTAGAGCCCCATGAGATGCTTCCTTAGCGTATAAAAAAACAAAAGTATTATAAGTACCCCCTATTATTAAGTTATGTGTTACTTATCTTAATTAGATTACCTTCTTAGTTATAATATAATTAGGCTATAACCTAGGTATAAAGGTATGGGCCACAATGGCTGGATTAGGGTGAAATCGTAGATTAAAGGTAGGTATTAATAGTATATAAGACTTCAACTTGCCAATCTCTTAATAAGGGCTTAGCTATAGAGATTTCATAGACTCTATATTATATAATATATTTCTAAGGTTATGCTAATTAATTAATAATTAGTTATTAACCTATATCCTTATAATTACCTCTCTTCCTAAGATCTTAGTCCCTAAGATTCTTTAAGTAGCTAAAATTACTTTAAAAACTTCTAATAAGTTCTTTAATCTATAAATAAAGCTATAATAAATACTTATTTATATTTTACCTTTATTATTTAAGAATATATTATTTTCCCTTTTATTATAATATAAATAATTAAAATTACTTTATTAATCTTTTAATATTAATAGCTTTAATATATTATTATT
>RZGM01000135.1:69274-142792 GCA_027886205.1 Fusarium piperis | reverse complement strand
ACTTATAATAATAATATTATAATTACTAGGTATATTAATTAATTAATTAATTAGCTATATAATAATATCTTTTTATAAAAACCTTTAAAAAGGCTAAAGTATTAAAGCTAATATATATAAGTATAGGTTTTTATATAATAAAGATAATTTTAATAAAGAGCTTTATAAGCTTTATAAGACCTTAAAGCCTATATATTATTACTTATAATTAATAATAAATAATAAGGCTCTTTAAAATATTATTATAAGTATATAGCTTAATAATAAAAAAATATAAATTAAACTTAGTATCTTTAGCTATAATCTTTTATTTTTTTTCCTTAGCCTTTTTTTACTAAGTTATAAAATAATTAATAAGTTTAATTAAATAAAAAAAGAGCTTTTTTTATTAAAGGACCTAAGAAATAAGCTAAAAGAAATAAAAGGCCTAAGTATTAATAAGAAAAAATTCCTTATAGCCTTAAAAAAAGGCTAATAATACTTATATAAGGCTTAGCTTATAACCCTTATTCTTAATATAAATACCTTTTAAAATATAAAATAAGAGTAATAAGATAGATTAAAGAAGTCTAGTTAGCTAGGATTTAATTATATCGCAATAGGTATAATATTAGGAAATTAGGGTTATTGGCGTTATAGGTATTCTTAGAGGGATTAATGCCTAGAGGTAGTATTAGAGTTTAAAATCTAAAAAGTTAGCGCCCTGAGTTAAGGCTAGACTTAGCGGTAGATAAAAGTATATAAGTTTAATTAATTAAACCTATATTATTAAATCTATAATATATATATATTAGTTTTTAAAAGTATAATAATAGTAATTTTAATAGTAATTTTAATAATAAAATAATAAAATTATAATAATATAAATTAATTATAATTTTATTAATTAATTAAGGTAATCTTAGCTAAGGATTATATAAAATAAAGCTTTTTAAAATCTTTATAGCTAAGTTATTATTAAAGGCTTAATATATTAAAGTCTTATATATTATTAAGACTTATCTTTTAATCTATGATTTTACCCTAATCTAGCTATTATAACCTATACCCTTATATATATCTCCTCTAACTTTAATAGACTTAAGATAACCCCCTCCTCGGCCCTATGAAATTGTAACATAATCGGGTGGCATGCCGATTGAGCCAATAGACCAAAAGATCAACCAGTTCTGGCACTTCGTGCCGGAACCGTGCCACACCTCTATCTATAAGGCTTCTCAGTGGCCTTACCTCATCCGAGGGACCCACTTCCTTACAGAAATGCACTATAGCTAACCACCCTTCATAGCTCTGTCCTACACATGGGACACCGATGAACCGTCACATAACCTCCTCCTCAATGACAAACCTATTAAGATCCGCAGTAACCCCCACGCCTTCCTTTCCCAGGCGCTACCTGGCAGCAGTTCGAGGCTGTCTTGCACGGTAGGTCCCACCTGGATCGATGCTCTCTGCATCAGTCAGCGTGACAAGGCCGCGCAAATGGCCTCAATCTACTTCACCGCAAGCCGCATCGTCATCTGGCTAAGAACGGAAGACCAAACCAGCAACACGACCATGGAATTCTACGCCCGCCTTGCCTCACTCTGGGCCAACAACCAACTGCCCGATCAGATCATTCCTCTGACGGGCGATGAGTACTCGCCCGCCAGAGCTACTGATCTCGAAGCTAGGTGTACCAAGAAGCTTCCACGCCGGCCGTCTACCGCGAATTCTGGTGCGGAAGCAAGGCCGTCTCCATTGATGTTCTCTCCGTCGTCAACGCCCTGGCCCATAAGCATATGACTACTCTAGGCAGCCTCCTCGAGCCAAGCCCCTGGAACAGACGCGTCTCACTTTTAAACGAACTCTCCGATCGCAGGCGGGCGACGGACCGCTCCGATTTCCTCTGGCTGCTGATGCAAGCGCAGGGACTTGAGGCACATGATCCACGAGATAAGATCTTCGCGCTGCTTCACGTCTACGCCGATGTACAGGGTAAACCGATCTCGCTAGAGTATGACGTTGAGCCCGAGGAGCTGTACCGATCTGCCGCGGTGTTGATCCTCAATACGACGCGAGCTGGACTTGTTGCTGTTGTTCCATCGGACAGTATAAGAAGTTGAGGAGTTAGGTGCCCAACTTTTATCGGTTCATGTATTCAATTCTTGGTTTCACTTATCGCGAGTTCCTTAGTGCTAGAGGAGGAACTGCGCTGCGGTTTTGTGTTGATGCGGATGATATGAAACTCTCTGTTGTTGGGATATGAGTTGATGTGATTAATGTTGTTCACGAAGCTATGAAAGATCTGGCGCGATGGGGGGATTATACTAATAGATCCGAGTTCTGGTAGCCTATCTTCTCTCGGTGGACGGACTCTCTCGCCGAGTTTCTGTTTCCGAACGCGTGTGATGGGGAGTATGTTTCTGGAGGGCCGGTTTGCGAGGCGGTGGACTGGGTTCTTGTGGCGGGCATGTCTCCTGGCTTTGGGTCATCTACCTGCGGGGACGTGACTCACTGGCCGCTCTGTGAGCTCGCCGCTTTTCCATCCGGGCCGGAAATTCAGGCAATAAGCTCGGCCTTTTAGGATTTAGTGTTGCAGATAAGTAGCCAGGCCGTCTTCTAGATAGAGAGGGGATACCTTGGGTTTAGAGACTTCGGTACGCTTTCTATGGATGTGTTAGTTGTATTTCTAGGTATGCCGATTCCTCTGCTCCTCTGACCTGTGATTGGCAATGAATGGAAGGCCGTTGGGCTATGTTTGGTGAAGGGGATTATGGACGGGGAGGTGCTGCGGCCTAATTTTAAAGAAGAGGATTTTATACCAATTTAGTTCGTATTACTCAAGTTGCTGTTGTTATTGTTATCCTAATAACCCAGCTATCCTTTTGAGCCTAACAAGGTATCCTCTAGGTAATTGCCTTGTCACAGATAAACAATGTTGCGGATTGGGTTGCTGCCCCAAGGACGAGAAGCATGGTGACAATGCATATTTTAACCGTCACTTTCGAACTCCTACTGACCCGACCACTATTATTATAACTCTCACCAAGTCAGCCCTGCCCCTCCTATCACTGACGAGAATATTTAGGGGCTGTGTACCTCATTAACAGTTGTTTTTTTATCTCCTTCTACCAGAACCAGCGAGCCGGCTATTTTATACATGAGTGGCAGTTCGGCCCGCATTACTATTAAGGTTGCTCTGAGAGGGCAGCCAGATATGGTACAAACAGTACCTTGTACCTCGCTTCGGTACCTGTATGGCAACCCCTTGCAGATCAATCCGGCGGGGTACCTGAACAATCGGTACTTGACTGGCTAGCCTCTCCTCGTCATGGAGTCAGACCTAGCGCCGCGATCGGGGAGACCCCTCCATTTTTTACTCACCGACCATCATTGGATCCCTGCGCGGTCGACGACAGCCCACCTCAACCAAAAGACCTTCCACAAACTTCAATCTGCAGCGCCGTTTAGACGAAGAGGCAAGTCTTGACCTTACTGAGACTTGCTACTATTCGCAATGGCGGAAGCCAAGAAACCAGATCCTGAGCGGATCTCGATTCTGGGCGAGGCCAACATCATTGTTGATCATGGCCTTTGGCTCAACTTTGTCGCCGACGACCTCCTCCAGAACACCCCAACCTCGACATACGTCCTGATCACCGATACGAACCTCTTCGGCACGTATGTGCCCGCATTCCAAGCTCGGTTCGAGGCTGCTGCCGAGGGCAAGGCGACCCGCCTGCTCACCTACACGATTCCTCCGGGTGAGGCTTCCAAGAGCCGGGAGACAAAGGCCGAGATTGAAGACTGGATGCTCTCGCAGCAATGCACCCGTGACACCGTCATCATCGCCCTTGGTGGCGGCGTTATGGGGGACATGATCGGCTATGTCGCAGCAACCTTCATGCGCGGAGTCCGCTTTGTTCAAGTCCCGACCACATTGCTGGCCATGGTTGACTCATCCATTGGCGGAAAGACTGCCATTGATACCCCAATGGGCAAGAATCTGGTCGGTGCCTTCTGGCAGCCCAAGCGCATCTACATTGACTTGACCTTCCTTGAGACCCTTCCTGTCCGTGAGTTCATCAACGGCATGGCTGAGGTCGTCAAGACTGCTGCCATTTGGAACGAGACAGAGTTCACCGTGCTGGAGGAGTCGGCAGCTCACATCCTCGAATGTGTCCGATCCAAGGGTGAAGGTCGATTGACGCCCATCAAGGGCGTGCTGAAGCGTATTGTCATTGGATCAGCTGGTGTCAAGGCAGAGGTTGTTTCCAGCGATGAGCGTGAGGGTGGTCTTCGCAACCTCCTCAACTTTGGCCATTCTATCGGACATGCAATTGAGGCCATTCTTACGCCTCAGCTGCTTCATGGAGAAGCTGTGGCAATCGGTATGGTCAAGGAAGCCGAGCTGGCTCGCTATCTAGGTGTTCTGCGCCCGGGTGCTGTTGCCAGGCTTGTCAAGTGCATAGCCAGCTACGATCTGCCAACTTCGCTTGACGACAAGCGTGTTGTCAAGTTGACTGCTGGCAAAAAGTGTCCTGTCGACATCCTACTTCAGAAGATGGGTGTCGACAAGAAGAACGACGGCAAGAAGAAGAAGATTGTGCTCCTGTCTGCCATCGGCAAGTGCTACGAGCCCCGCGCCAGTGTCGTTGATGATAAGACGATTCGAACTATTCTATCGCCTTCCATCCAAATTACTCCTGGTGTGCCGAGCAACTTGGATGTCACCGTCACCCCACCGGGCTCCAAGAGCATCTCCAATCGAGCCTTGGTCCTAGCAGCTCTTGGTTCAGGAACTTGCCGCATCAAGAATCTCCTTCACTCGGACGACACTGAGTATATGCTGTCAGCCATCCATCAGCTCGGGGGAGCTTCCTACTCTTGGCAGGATGCCGGAGAGGTTTTGGTCGTTGACGGTAAGGGAGGGAGCCTCCAGGCCAGCAAAGAGGCTCTCTATCTAGGCAACGCCGGAACGGCATCCCGCTTCTTGACCACTGTCGCCGCTCTGTGCTCTCCAAGTGACAGCGCCAGCTCTTGCATTCTCACCGGCAATGCGAGAATGAAGGTCCGCCCGATCGGCCCGCTGGTCGATGCTCTACGTTCGAACGGTGTCGAGATCGAATACCTGGGCAATGGAAACAGCCTTCCCCTGCGCGTTGATGCCGCTGGAGGATTCAAGGGAGGTGTCATCGAACTCGCGGCCACCGTTTCGTCTCAATACGTCTCGTCAATCCTCATGGCAGCCCCTTATGCCAAGAACACGGTGACCCTACGCCTAGTGGGTGGTAAGCCCATCTCCCAACCTTACATCGACATGACGATTTCCATGATGGCATCCTTTGGCGTTCATGTGACTGCTTCCCCCGATGAACCAAACACCTACCACATTCCTCAGGGCCAGTACCAGAATCCCAGCGAGTACATCATTGAGAGCGATGCCAGCTCTGCCACCTATCCCTTGGCAGTTGCTGCCATCACTGGCACAACGTGTACCATTCCCAACATTGGCTCGAAGTCGCTCCAGGGTGACGCTCGCTTTGCTGTCGATGTGTTGCAGCCCATGGGCTGCACCGTCAGCCAGTCGGACTACTCCACCACAGTCACTGGCCCCGCGCCCGGTGAGCTAAAGGCGTTGGCTAATGTTGATATGGAACCCATGACGGACGCATTCCTCACAGCATCAGTTTTGGCAGCGGTGGCCTCCGGGAAGACGCAAATCACCGGTATCGCCAACCAGCGAGTCAAGGAATGTAACCGAATTGCGGCCATGAAGGACCAGCTAGCCAAGTTTGGTGTCCAGTGCAACGAACTTGACGATGGTATTGAGGTTCTCGGGAAAGGACAGGACGGTGGCATCTCAGCACCAACGGCTGGCATCCATTGCTACGATGATCACCGTGTTGCCATGAGCTTCAGTGTGCTGGCAGTCGCATCACCCAGCCCCGTCATCGTCACTGAACGGATGTGTGTAGGCAAGACATGGCCTGGCTGGTGGGACATCCTGTCACAGGCATTCAAGGTTGACATGGTTGGCCATGAGCCAGACATCGATGCTGATGAAGAGGACAGCAAGAGTTCAATTATGGAACGCTCAGTCTTCATCATTGGGATGCGGGGCGCCGGCAAGACCACGGCTGGCAACTGGATGGCCAAGTTGTTGGGTTGGAAATTCATCGACCTGGATCAAGAACTGGAAAGGAGGGCTGGATGCACAATTCCCGAGATGATCAGAGACAGCCGTGGGTGGGAAGGCTTCCGAGAGGACGAGTTGTCTCTTCTGAAGGACGTCGTGGCGAAGAACGCTCACGGCCATATCTTCTCTTGCGGCGGTGGCCTAGTCGAAACGCCAGAGGCCAGGCAACTCCTCAAGGACTATAACAGAAATGGCGGCAATGTCCTGCTCATCCACCGTGACACAGAACAGGTGGTAGAGTACCTGATGCGAGACAAGACTCGCCCAGCCTACACCAGCGAGATCCGACAAGTCTATCTCCGCCGGAAAGACTTTTATCAAGAGTGCAGCAACCTTCTCTACTACAGCCCGCACTCGGAGTCCTCTGGCTCGAAGAGCGAGATTCCGCATGACTTCCAACAGTTCGTGTCCTCCATTTCTGGCAGAAGCTCACACCTCAAGGAGGTGATGGAGAAGGACCACAGTTTCTTTGTATCCCTGACCGTTCCCGATCTGGGCGAGGCATCGAGCTTGATCCCGGAAGTTGTTGTCGGCTCCGACGCAGTTGAGTTGAGGGTTGATCTCCTTCAGGATCGGTCTATCGACTCAGTCACACGACAAGTGTCTATTCTTCGTGCCCTAGCCAAGAAGCCCATTGTCTTTACTTTACGCACCGTGTCTCAGGGAGGAAAGTTCCCAGATGATGCCTACGAGGAAGGCCTTGAGCTTTACCGCTTGGCTCTCCGGATGGGTATGGAGTATGTCGATGTCGAGATGACATTGCCCGAAAACATCATCCAGACTATCGCCGAGTCTCGAGGTCACTCACGCATCATTGCTTCACACCACGACCCCCAAGGCACCATGTCATGGAAGAACGCCTCTTGGATTCCATTCTACAACCGCGCCCTCCAGTTTGGTGACATTATCAAGCTCGTTGGCTTTGCGCGTAGCTCCGAAGACAACTTTGACCTGGCCAAGTTCAAGAGCAGGATGCAGGAGGCACAGAAGACGCCGATGATCGCCATGAACATGGGAAAGGCGGGCAAGCTCAGCCGCGTACTCAACAAGTTCTTGACGCCCGTCTCCCACCCTGCCTTGCCTTTCAAGGCTGCACCTGGGCAGATGTCAGCGGCCGAGATCCGTCGTGGTCTGGCGTTGTTGGGTGACCTGGATCCATGCAACTTCTACTTGTTTGGGAAGCCCATTTCGGCTTCTCGATCGCCCGCTCTTCACAACACCTTGTTCAACCAGACGGGCTTGCCTCACCAGTACCACCGTTTGGAGACGGACAACATCCAAGATGTTCGTGAGGTCTTGCAGGCACCCGGCTTTGGAGGTGCTTCTGTGACCATCCCTCTGAAGCTGGATATTATGGGCCAAGTCGACGAGCTCTCGGAAGCAGCACGTACCATTGGTGCCGTCAACACTATTGTGCCGATAGGCAAGGCTGATTCCAGTGGTCGTCGACGCCTCCTGGGAGACAACACGGACTGGAGGGGCATGGTTCACGCTCTTCGTGACGAAGGAGTGGAGGAGCAAGGCGATTCCGAGACCAAGGGAGCCGCCATGGTGGTTGGGTCAGGTGGCACCACTCGAGCCGCCATCTTCGCCCTGCATTCCCTCGGCTTTGGTCCAATCTACATTGCGGCACGAAACCAGGCCAAGGCGGATGTCCTTGCGGCTGACTTCCCAGCCGAGTACCAGTTGCAAGGTCTGAGCCAGGCTTCGGGCGCTGACAACGTGTCTTCAAATCTCAATGTTGTCATCAGCACTATACCAGCTGATCGGCCCATTGACCCAAGCCTCCAAGAGCTCGTCGGTGCTTTGCTCGGCCGACCGGCTGTGGGCGCAGAGCGTCGTGTTCTGCTTGAGATGGCCTACAAGCCTAGTCACACTCCGATTATGCAGTTGGCGGACGAGGCCGGTAACTGGACCACTATCCCCGGTCTGGAGGTCCTGGCGTCTCAGGGTTGGTATCAAGTAAGTTCATCTTTGCAATCACAAACGAACAATCAGATAGCTAACGTGCTCTGATAGTTTGAACTGTGGACTGGCATCACGCCCCTGTATCGTGACGCTCGTTCGGCCGTCCTCGGTTCATAGAAGGTCTACATCGTCCAATGCCAACTAAAGGAGGTTCGTGGAGGTAACTATGGTGATGAAAATGGAACGCGCATATTTCATAGTGGATGGAGTAGGTGTGAGGATGACAATAGATAGTTGCCATGTAGATTGCAAAAACACAAAACAAGGTGGACATAGAGGGGTTTTCAGAATAGACAATTTGTCAGGCAGTGTAAGGCGGATTTCTTTCTTTTTTTTCCATCCATACTTTTTTTGTCGTACGGTCCAACATGCCATTCAACTGTAAGTGAAACTACATCAGCAAATCTTAAGATGTGACGTTGTTCACAACGCTACCAATGGCCCCCGCCAAAGTATCCCACCTCCAGCGCCGGGATTGCGTCAAAGCGGAGGCTTTGTTCCTCTCTTACCATACCAGCCTCGACGGAAGTCTTTCCGTTGTAAAATAATCTACGTACAGCAGTTGCCTCTAGATCTGCTCCCCTAGAGCGTTCGCAAATGCAAGACACCGTCATTCTGCCCAAAAACAGCGATCAGGTAACCTCCAGCTCGATGCGCCCATCCAAGCGCAAATCTTGGCGACGTCACAAGGGGTGTGGCTCGTTCATTGTGTAATGTGTCTCAGTCCCCAAGGGACGGTGACAGCATAGAGGAACATGAGTTCGGTGCAGATCGCTAATCGGGGAAGCTTGCCTAGCCCCAGCTCTATTCCCATCATCAAACGCATATCAATCATCGATTGCAATGGGGCTTGGATCTACAGGGCTAGGCTCAACCGTTTATCAGCCTCTGAAGATCTGAGGGGTGGAGGGTTCTAAGATTCATGCACTTTCGCTTCGACATTCAGTTAGAGCTTCGACTGGGCAGCCAAGTACACAATGCGCATTTGAGACAGGCTTCAATGGTAAGTTGTCAATCCTTCTTTTAATTATATCATACATCATCATCATCTATGGATATAGTTTTTGGGATAGAACCCATGCAAAATTCCAACCGGCCAAGGAAATCGAAAACCAAGTTCAAGTTGATCGACCCGCTCTTGGTCATTTCTCCAGTGTCATGACATCGTATGACCCCATAATGTTTCCAACTTGCAGTCATGACCTAAAATCACACCGTTACACGCTCTTGCATGCGAATCAAGCATCCGCTGCCGGCAAAAATAGACAGGCCAAAACGGCCCGTGTAACAAAAAAGACCAAAGCACCAAATGCAGACCAATCCGTAGGATACCCAATCGCAGAGTTGAATGACAAAGACGCGCGCTGTAAAAAAGACCCTCTCGCTCGTTTGTTTTTTGTCTAGACCGGTTTCCGATTTCCGATTCCCAAATGATTTCCAATATCGCATAGCACAGCCCAGGCGTTCCCGGCCGGCCAAGTCGAGCCTAGGGCTGTGCCGTGGCCATTCCATGTAATTGTTTTTGTTGGATTTGTAAGTAATGTACAAGTTACATCAGGGCCGATGGAAGCACACCCAGCGTTGCTTCCATACCCTTCGATTAGATGCCAGACAAAGAAAAATCGGGATCAGGGTGCTCCAGAATGAATCCATGACGGACGCCATGTCATCATCAGGAGTGCTGGGGAGTGATGCTGATGGCTGAGCGACAGGTCGGGCGGGGGCGAGTGATGTCACAGCCTGAGCCGATGGGCAGCCCATGACGTCAGTCGGGAGGACCCTTCCTGCATGAGGACCCTGAGACCCACTTGCCCGCGTTGGAGCCCGGCCGCCCTGTCGCTTTTTCTGCCCTCAGCCAACCCAGTCCAAGCAGGTTGAACCCTCGCATCGACCGGTCCACCAATGCCAAGCCTAATTCGACCGTGGTCCACGTCATGCAGCATCATCTGTTGCGTGAGAAGACCCGTCAGTCCCAGCTCTGCTAGCATCTGGATGTTGTCAAGCGAGCTAGGGGTGGCCGGTGGTAGGAGTCAATTGTCCAGGGACGGGGATACGCCAGCCCTCCACTTCAGGCACCGCCGCGTCGCCGGTGCTTGCCCGGGAGCTCCACATCCGGGTGACACACCCGGTAATGTCTCGTCAGAGCATCCGCCCGGCTGAATGTCTTTTCCTCGGTGCAGAGATCGCAGCGCACCTTTTGCTTGCGGGCGTTGTGGATTGTGTCTTCGTGACGAGTGAGATCATAGGGCCGGGAGAAGATTGTGTTGCAAGGCTTGCCCGTGCTCGGGTTGATCCGATCGCAACGATGGGGCCCAGCCTGACTATTGAGCAGACTCGAGGTCATGCCCATGTCGCGAGGACGAGCACCTCCCAGAGCCTGTGTTTGGCGGTGACCCTCTCTCTTGTGCTTCTGGAGAAGCGCGGGAGTCTCGAATCGTAGAGTGCATCCGTGATAGGTGCATGTGTAGGTGCCTCCGTCTGCGGTAGTGCTGCTAGGACGGGTTGCAGGGGTAGTGTTTCGTGACTCGTTAGAGCTGGATCCAGCGGAGCTCAGGCGGGGAGGGGTCTCATTGCTGGCGCGGGGATGCGCGATGAAGGGATACTGCTGAGGCACAGCAATGCCAGATGGCGCCTGCGTGGGGAGGAAGTTGAAGTGACCATTGGCGCTAGCATCGTGCAACGAAGGATCCTGGGCTCCATGGTTGATCATGCCCTTCGCGAAGTGATCCATCTCGAAACCAGAACCACCCTGGGGAAACAAGGGGAAGTTGGACTCGCCCTCGGGCTCGTTGAACTCCAGAATAGCGTCCTTTGGTGAAATCGTCTTTGGGGTCTCAGGCTCGTGTCTCTGACTCATCTGGTGATGCATGAACTGCGCGTCGTGATGCGCCTTGTTCTGCTCACGCATGCGCTGGGCTGAGTTGAATGGCATGCTTTGCGCGAACGCGGCATTGCTAAAGTCATGGGCCGGCGAAGGTGCCAGAGGAGAGCCCGCGCGGAAAGGCGATCTGTCTCGGGAAGTGCTAGAGGCCGGCGAGTGAGCGGCGCTCAGGTGCTGACTGTTGGCCGCGTGGAGTCGCTGACTGAAGACATCGTTTGTTGGAGAGACAGCCATCTGCGGTTGCGAGGGCGGAGTAGATGTGATGGCAAAGTTGGGGCTGTAAAGCTCATCGCCATAGACATCCGTCATGGTCCTGTCAAGCTTTGGGGCGTTGGGAAAACCTATTGAGAGGAATTGTGAGCGCTGGTCGATGAGGCCTCCATCCAGAAGGGAATCTGTACCTTTTCGCCTCCTCTCCGAGTGCTCGGTCTCGCCAACTGTGGGAGTCGCAGGTGAGTCACCTGCAATGGAACTCGCCACTGAGGCAGGATGTGATCTCGTTGAGCCCGAGAAGTCGGGGGCGTGCATCAGTCCCCGATCCATCCGTGGCTTACTGCTGGGACCTGCGAGTGTGATTGGATATGCCAGCTCAGGCATGGCATGCTCCATGCCACCGCAGGACTGGTAGCCGGAGTAGGGAGCCATTGACTTGGCCAGCTGGTAGTAGGAAGGGTTGGCGCCGCTCTGGTCGTGGACGTCGGTGATGGCGATCTGAGGATTCGATGTGTTGTGTGTAAATGGAGAAGCGGGGCCGGCAGTCGAAGAGCCCAGAGACGACAATGATGACTCGCGTTGATGGGCAGCGCGGGAGAATCTGGGAATCTGATGGGCGATGGCTCCCCAGGCGTCAGGCTGCATGAGGTCTGATGGAAGCTGCTGGCTCAAAGCGGCGAGCTCGTCGTCGTAGTTCGATCGTGAAAAGTCTGAGTATGCGGTAGTGTTGTATTCGGAGTGGCAGTCTTGGATATGGGGATACTGCTGAGTGTTGGAAGAGTTGTTCTGGTGGTGTTGTTGAAGTTGAAGTTGTTGCTGAGGAAGGCGAGGGATCGATAACATGTTGATTGAGGAAAGAATAATTGTGTTTAAGGTTGGGGAAGGAAGTGGCAAAAAGACGGGATGGCTCTCCTTTTAAGAAAGAAGGCCCCGTGTGAGCCGGAGTGAACTGGAATACCAAGATGGAAACGAGTAGACAGATGATGGACTGGCGCCGATGTATCTGCAGAAGGAGCCCCACAGACCGAGAGAAGACCCTGAAGGTCCCACTTGATGATGCACGACAGGCCCCAAATCCGGGATCTGGGCAGGATGACTGGCTGGATTGTGCCCGGGTACCGACTGAAAAAAAAAGCAAAAGACGTGAGTGTCGGTGCGGTATGTAACCCGGGATGCAAGGGTGGTGTGGACTCGAATGGAGGGGCGTGTGGCAGTGGTGTGTGTGGTATGTGGTGTGAAGTGATGGAGTGTAGGTACGTTGTGTGGTGGTGGTGGTTCGTACAATCGTCAGGTAAAAGCCGTTATTTTCGTTTCGCTAGGTCAGCGGCGGGCAGCTAGTGCGGTTGCTGATTGATGCTTTGGTGATTTATGATGCTGGTGATGCTGTGATGGGCGCTGATGTAACTGCTGATTGTCTCGATGGTTCGAGTCGCTTCCGGCGGTTGCTCCAGAGGATGGATGGATGATTGTTTTCTGATTTCAAATATTTCCATCGCTTAAAACCAGGCCGAGGATGTCGCTCCAAATATACTTGGCTGTATCGGCCGCCCTCTATTCGCGAGACGAGCCCGAAGGACGACCAAGTCCGACAGCTAGACGGAGCCCTCCCAAGCCGACAGACAACCAAGCCTCACGCCCGCAGCGCGCGGGGCCCACTCCGGGGTCGCAGAGAGCAAGGGTACGTATCTTTAGGTTTTGGCTTCAAGGGCCAAGGCCAGCTCGCACCCAACGCTCCAGGGTTCCGACGCCAACACGGCCCATCCCAAACCAAGCACCCAATGACCACCCTCAATCCCTCTGCCGCGCTCCTTGGAAAGCCCTTGCCAGCCCTGCTCTTGGACTCAAGTTTTTCTCCTCGTGCGTGTTGGCCGTGTCCACTGACGTAGTCTGGCCCCGCCGATCTTCCATCTTTATTCGCTTTCTGAGGCGATCCCTGTCCAGCGCGGTATGCCACGCACAGCCACATTTCCGTCGTTGGTAATACGTTGTCGTTCCCTTTCCAGCGCCAATCCGTCGGCATCCGCCACACTCCATTTCCATGTCGTTCCACCGGGTTGGAGTCACATGACGGTGTTGCGTAGAGGTCACATGAGCTCTGCTGTCGTATGTTGCTTCAGAGTGGTGTTAGGAGTCACCTTAGATAAGCCAACCACACTCGGCAAGTCTGCTGAGTTAAGGTCGGGAATTAGGAGGGTGTTGTCAGCTAAAAAATTCTCTTCCGCTACGGTACCCGTCGCATGACACATTCGATGGTGTGACTGGCCATGCGTCCCTTCTACCTTGCTCAACACCTGGCAGCTCGATTCCCAACGGAACGGAGGAAATACTAGACAGGGTGAAGGTCGATGGGAAGAAAATTTTTTCATCCATCCCGTCTAGGGGGGAGGATAGACAGACTGGTGCGAGCGCAACGCAGGAACAAAAACCCAGTCACACTCCCTCCCCCCCTAGCTCGAATTTGCAAGAAAATACCCAGAGGTGCCATGGTGATAGGTAGACAGGTCGTAGAGGAGGTCCGCCGATGCGTAACAAGGTCTTCGGCCTGACCGACCCGCTCCGGCCCTCGGACTTGGTCGGGTTTGTGTGCCCAGCCAATCAGACATGTGGCTTGACCTTGGCTAAGCCACAACCCTGCCAATTTGAAGGGCTAGACATGCTCAGAGTCCATGCCCAGGCCGCCCAGATCGATCTCGTCCAACATCCGTCCCACCCATCTCCGAAAATCCGGACCATCTACCTGCAGCCTTTTTCGTTCCTCCGCGGGACCGAGCAGTTCCAGCTACCTTACCCAAGACAACGGGACTTCCGGCATGCGGCTAATCATCGTTCCAGCTTTCCATGTAAAATTCTAGCTTTCTGGGTGTCGGACAAGACTTCCAGACTTGGACAATAAACGGAGGGTGTGAGGCTGAAGTCTGGGAAACGATATCCAGGAAGGTCAATACGCAGGTGGGCCTGAAATCTTTATCGCTCCCGTCGTATTCGCAGGCAAGCGGTGAATCACCAGCCAGGCACACAAGAGGTGAAAACCCGATAGTCTGGAGCCGGGGTGTTGCGAGTGACCCTTTTCCGGCCCGTTCACACGAGACATGACCCGTCTGAACTGGTATTTCTTACTGGTCAGTGCCAAGCTCGGATCGCGAGAGTTCATTCCAAGAGTCACCTTAGCAGAAGCTCATGACTATCCAGATAGACATAGTTGCATGACACCAAAGTAGACTAGGCGCGACGTCCATCTCGATCCTGCTCCGAGTCCGCAGTTGGAAAATTCTGCTGAAGCGCAATTACGAAGACATTATCCGTCAGCCAGAACTGAACATGTGAGCCATGACACCCGGGGCAGCCTAGAGAGAGTATCCATTAACCGCCCGCGGGGCGCGCGTAGGGCTGGCGGCCGAAAGACCCGCAACGGCGGCGGCTGGAGCCGGGCGATCCGCCGGCTGGCCTCGGGGCATCACAATCTGAACAAATCTGCTGTGTTCCACTGAATAATCTATCTGCCTGGTAGTCGCATACCTAGGCAGCTGAATGCTGCCGGTGGCTTGTCGGGGCAGGTGGTATTGAGCACGTTACAGCATATCAGCCAGGAAAGCAGATGAGGCAAGCCCAGCTTCTGAGCCCCATACAATGATGCAGGCTTGTGAATCTCCGAGCCTTGAGCGATCCAGCTCCTTGAGCTCCCCGAGCCACCGCTCTGTAGTAGCAAGCTGCACTGCTGACTTGATGGCAAATGCTGGAGTAAACGGCTCCCAAAGCGTGGGGTCCATGCTACGTTACGGGCGGTCGGGCCGCAGAGGCTTCAACTTTCGTGGTAAGGCCAGCGCACCGACTCCAGCGGGGGAGGCGTCTCTCCAGAAATGCCATGTTCCATAACGCTTCCATGCATCATAAAAATCCGGGTCGTACATTTCCATTCCGCATCTTGTGCGATTCCTCGGTGCTGGTGACCTTTTCCTTCCAGCTAGCACGGTTCGGTGTGTCCGCGTGGGGCAACTTTTTCAGGTGGAGGCTCTTGTTTCGTCCACCCAGAAGGGGGCCAAAAAATAAATGACACAGCAGAACATTGCAGAGGGTTAACTCACTCCTCTGAAGTATGATAGACAAATTTACATTAAATGACACAAAATATTTATTGCATATAACAATAGTATTAAATACTTAAGTGCTTTCCTAACTAATTCATACTGTCCTTTAGCGACTACCTTGAAGGGGGGGTAAGCCAATGCGTTTGTAGTGGTGTGTCGTTTTTCCATCAGCCAGGTGCCACCCGGATCGAGAAAAAACGTGTCAGTGTATCTTGGTGGCATGAACCCCAGCAGCGCAGGGGTCTCTCAGCGAGCAGCTAATCTCTTCGTTTTCTTTTGAGTGAGAAAATCAGCGTCATCTAGCATCATCTTTTACTTCATTCGTGTCCAATTTTCCCCATCCTTCTTCTTCCGCACAAGCCGGCCCAGAATAAGAGGGATCCGAACTCCGATGCGGGCGGAGTCTACGGATTTTAGGTGCCTCGGCACAGTTGTTCCTGCTCACAAATCCATTTCGTGTTCCTTCTGTGGTCCAGGCCCACCCCCCGGATTGCTGGCGCAGCGGCCTCTAATTTTAGTCCCCTCTCCACGTGGTCCAGGCCCAGCGATCCCTCGGTCTCGCCACCCGTTCGCTCCGTCGCCCGAAGAATTCGGCCGATTATCTAGCTCCATCACCAGGACAGGAACCCCAACATTAGATCTTTCCTGGTCCAGACATGCAGATCTGGATTTTACTGGCCCTTTATGTTCCTGCCAACGCAGTGTGGATTCAACTACTAGTTCCCTCCTCCGTGGCTGTACTCCCCTCACTGCCAGGATGATGGTCACAGGACCTTACGGGATCGTTCTAGAACCACTGCCGTTCATGCACTGCGATGCATCAGACCGTACCGTAATGCGTCGCTTTCGTATTGCTCACCATCCATCATACTTGACAAACGGCCCGTAATCAGTAATCATGACACTTATGCGATTTCTAGTCGTTTTGTTGGCTTGACTTTAAGCCGGTATTTGGAATCCATTGTATTGTACGATGACTCAATTATTGTGGCAATGTTGACTGTGTCATCTCTTACGCCAACCGTCAAGTCTCCGCGGACGAGGGAGCCAGATTGACACATTTGTCACTTATTACTTTACATTGGTTATGGATTCATAGCACTCCAATATTTTCAATTATCTGAATATCATGATTACTAAAACATCACCAACACCTCACAAGTGACTGTGACTTAACATAGGGTAGGTGCTTTAGGCGAGGACGCGTCACAGCCCAGGAGGTGGCTGATGGATCACTGTCAACGTATCCGTACTAGTCAGCTATCCAGCCTCACCATATGCTCGGTGCAGTGTCCTTTTTCGAGGCTAGATGGCACTGGCGGGAACCTTCTCTGGTCTCCAGTGAAGCACGGCAGCGATACTCACGATTGTTATGCCATCCGCAACCACTGAAGGAAACAAGATCATCGGGTATGGAAGGTGCTAGGTGACCACTGCTATGCATCCGCTGGTCTACTCGATGGTATGGTCAATCATGCCCTTCATATAGAGGGCTGCTACAAGACAAAGACAGCTCCCCAGATCGGTAGGTTGTCAGTTCTTCGATGCTAACATATCCCACCAGCCCGTTCATCGCAAGAACACTGCATTGATGCGCGGGGCAATGGGTAGGGCCCCTCAACTGGCCCTGACTGGTAGTCAGGGCTGTTCGACTAAACATTCGCGGGTGCCTGGTAAGTCTACGAGTGCCATGATGCGGAGGGGGGCGGGTGTGCACGAGGCGCGCCCGGATTCGGGTCACGCGTCGCTTCGATACGTGTCATATCAACAGGATGATCAAGATCGCCACACGGGCATGTTCGATTATTCCCAATGTAATCCCCGTTTCCCTTATGATACAGAACACCCAAAAACAGAACCGGACCCAGTTGTCATCATGAACACCCACATGGCGCTGCGCGACGAGCACAGCGGACCGCAAAGATTCGTAACAGACATGTAAAACAGAACGCGCTTAGCCACCGAAACCGTACAGGGTGCGGCCTTGTCGCTTGAGGGCGTAGACAACGTCGAGCGAGGTGACAGTCTTTCGCTTGGCGTGCTCGGTGTAGGTGACGGCGTCACGGATGACACCCTCGAGGAAGGTCTTCAGGACACCGCGGGTCTCCTCGTAGATCACTGTTCGTGATGTTAGACCTGTTCGTGCGCAGTGGGGCATGGTTGGTACATACTGGCAGAGATACGCTTGACACCACCTCGACGAGCGAGACGTCGGATGGCGGGCTTGGTGATACCCTGGATGTTGTCACGAAGAATCTTTCGGTGACGCTTGGCACCGCCCTTGCCGAGACCCTTGCCGCCCTTGCCGCCTATTGCGATGTTAGCATCCGGTACTCGTGGTTATGTATGCTGACCCGGATACGCGACGCGTCTTGGGGGTATGATTGAGGAGGGCAGGCATGCGCGGGTGGTGACTTACGTCCAGTCATTGTGATGGATGTGTAGTAAAGATTGGTTTGTGGGAGAGTGGAAGAACACGCGTGGTGTATGCGTTGATGGTAGAAGAGTGGTGATGGATGAACTGTCGATGTATGAGATGCGGTAAGTGAGAGTGGGAGCTGGCGAGCTTAAGTACGAGTGGGCCAGGTTCCAGATCAGTTGCTGACCCACTTTCTGATCCGGATCCCTGTCCGACGCGATCTGGCAACCAAGCGCGAAAAAAAAGGACGCGCAGGTGCAACGAATCAAAAAATCGGCATGCGTCGATTTTTTGAAAGCGGGGCTTTCTAGAGTGCCTGTTTTTGGATGGTCAGGAATTCAGCCACCCACCTGCTAAGTCCAGCATGGAGATGCGTGACATTTAGGGTAGATATGTCAAAAAAAACACCATGTTTATCGAGAAGTTACTTGTGATGGGATATGTGCCATGGCTTATGGTTCTTCATGTGTATGTCCGTGGCCGTGAAGTACAGTGATATTTTAAGATGTTTGTTCCTCATTGTCACTCAGGCTTCACTGCTATGGTGTTTCAGTAGTCTTCTTGATCTTTGTCGTGCATGATAAACGTAACAAAGCGTATACCCATATAGCATAGGACAGGAGAATATTGTCGGCAACAAATACTCATGTCAACCAAAATGGGCAACCAGAGAAAGAAAAGTCACAACACATCAATTATTGAACATACCGCAAGGCCTCGGAATTATTATTCGCATCCACCAAGACAAATGACTCGACAACAGCCTTGACAACGGTTCACTATGTTCAACCTTTTCATTATACAGCAATAGACCTAAACACCTCGATAGGACGCGACAAGCAGCTCAGAGTCACACAGGCAAGTGGCAATGACGCTATGAGTCAAGCCTTAGAAAGGCAGGTAAATGCCACCTTCACTCGATGGATGTATTTGCGCGTGCAGAGAGGTACCGCCTGCAAGCTACCCGCTCCCCAGACTCAAAGTCAAACTGCCAGATCCTCCGATCCCCTTTGCCTGGCTGGTTGCCTGACCTTACCCAGCCATTTTCTCATTGGCTGCCCGTGAACCCAGAACAAAGGGAGAAGACGTGATGTGGGGCCTACCAACCATCTTCGCGGGGGCTGATTTTCTGGCCAATCGAAAATCGGTGCGTGTGCAGCATTTTTTTAATCAGTCGCGCGCATTTTCCGGCACGAATGGCTGGGGACCCATTTTCCCATTTTCGGTGGGTGATTGCAAAAAAAGACAACCCAATCAGTAGCGCACGGTCCAACACTGCCTCAGATCAGCCGCGCACTGGAAAGGTGCACGCTACAGGTATTAAAGCAATCCCCCCGCCTGCCTTCTCTTCCGACTTTTCCTCCTGCATCACACACCCACTTCAGCCTTCACCCCCACCACAACCATCAACAACAACATCATCAACACTTCTTTCATCAACTTCTTCACATCAACCCTCAACAATGGCTCGCACTAAGCAGACCGCCCGAAAGTCCACTGGTGGCAAGGCTCCCCGCAAGCAGCTCGCTTCCAAGGCTGGTGAGTCATTTCCCCTCTAGCCATCTCGACGCGACACGCGTCTTGATCATCACGAACATGTACTGACCCATCGCCATAGCTCGCAAGTCCGCCCCCTCTACCGGTGGTGTCAAGAAGCCTCACCGCTACAAGCCCGGTACCGTCGCTCTCCGTGAGATTCGACGATACCAGAAGTCGACTGAGCTTCTCATCCGAAAGCTCCCCTTCCAGCGTCTGGTAAGTTAACTCAGCATCCGCACCCAAACAACCACGACTAATACGAGACAAACAGGTCCGTGAGATTGCCCAGGACTTCAAGTCCGATCTCCGATTCCAGTCCTCCGCCATCGGTGCCCTCCAGGAGTCCGTCGAGTCCTACCTCGTCTCCCTCTTCGAGGATACCAACCTGTGCGCCATCCACGCCAAGCGCGTCACCATCCAGTCCAAGGACATTCAGCTCGCCCGCCGCCTCCGTGGTGAGCGCAACTAAGCTGGAGATGCTGGGATAACTGGGAGGTTCACGACTTTGCTTTGACACGAGGGAATATCATGGTTTAGGGGATAATCAAAGGCGTTCGCGAGGAACAAATGCTTTTTCTACAGTTGGGATGTACACTAGTCAGCACCATTGGTCGCGACTGCATACAATTGACCACCGGTCTATGATCACAATTAGCTTCCATCGTGACACGCCTGTAATGATATGACGGGTTGCACTCCCAACACCTAGATAGTTGCAAACAACAAAGCACAACGCGTCCGCGACACGAACGTTATCCATTTGCGCGACTATACACATCGTGAATAACTTAACGCGTCATCCCGAGACAAGCGTGCATTGAAACCCGCGTGCGGACTCTTCCTTTGTGCTAGCTGATTTCTTCTGGTCATGTGCCTACACGTGTCAGCTGACAGGCGTACTGGAGACCGCTGGTCTGGGAGTTGCCTTTAAAGCCATAGATGGTGAGTCAAACAAAAAGACTATGCCTAGAATGTGGAATGGGGGGGTCACTGGATGATGAAGCAGGCAAGGTGCAAGCAAGGTGCACCTTGATTGAGCTTGGAAGACAAGATATCGCGTTAACTTTGACAAGTAGAACAATGCAATGAATACTATTTACTTCGTCGGCTACCAAACAAATCGACAGACTATATCTACCCTTTTTACAACCCTAATTACGCCAGAGAATCAACATGGTATGTAGGAAGCTGCGCCAAAACATCGAACCCTCCTGTGCCTACCTTTCCAAGCTTGCCCATCACTGACCGACCGCTCGGCGTGGCGAGGTCATCCCAGTCGCCGTCGAGCACGGCATCCTTGAGGAACGACAGTGTCGTCTCGAAACTCATCTTGGTGAAGGGGCTGACATTGCCCTTCAGACCCATTCGGTTGAACGGCGTGAATCCACCGTTCCTCGTCATGTGGTCGCCAATCAGGTTCAGGTGGCGGTTATCGACCTTGATGGCGTGGGATCCGAAGACACCAGCAAGCTCCTGGACGATGTTGCCGCGAGCCGCCTCAACACCGTACACTGCCAGCACGGCCGCAATGTCGTTGGTCTGGATTCGATGGGGGTTGATGAAATCGCTGTACCTCTGCATCGCCTGGAGGTTCACTCCCGCCGTATGAATGACGCGCGTGCCCTTCTCTTCCACAAAGGTGCAGGCTCCCACGCCAGAGATCTCCTGAACCACCGTCTTCTTGACGGCTTCCTGCACAAGATTGAGCATAAGGACCTTGGGGATAGTCGAGTCAAACTCGAGGGTGAAGCTGCAGTCGGTTCCACTCTTTGCGTTGAACGTAAAGTCCGTCACTTCAGAGTATGCTTCTAGAACGCGCTCAGTTCGTGCCTTGGTCGACCAGTCGATACCATCTTCATCCTCATCATCATTAGCAGCGGCCATGCGCGGGCTGCCTCCAATGCCCTCGTCGTCCACATCGACATCAGCAGCGTCCCGCGCCATCTCCTGCTGGACAGCATCGTCGTCGTCGTCGTTTGGACCGTAGGACACCGCCTCAGTTCGGTTAGCCCGCTGCTTGGCATTCGTGGCATCGTCATCGCCATCGCCTTCGTCATCGTCGTCGTCCTCATCCCGGATGCCCCCAGCTTCGGCATTAGGTGCCGCCGTTTCCACCACGCCGGCCTTGACGCCGATCTCAGGCGTGGCCATGGTAGACTGACTCTGTCGCTTCTTGATGTCCTTCTTCACGAGAGAGAGAAGACGATGGAGCAGCTTCCGCTCAACAGCATCCATGACATCCGAGACATTGATAGCGTACGTCTTTGTGTACTCCTCACAGGCGAAAAACTTGAGGTCAATCCGGTAGACCTTGGCCGAACCATACATCTTGCCACGTCCAACCTTCTCATCGACCGAGACACTATCCAGAATGTATCCCAATGGCAAGACCGAGATAGACTTGGCAAAGGTCTCCACGTCTGCCGTGGACATCTCGTCAATCGGGTAAAGGGACATGGCTGGCGTAGAAATCTTGTCACTAGCAGTCATGAGAATTTCTCGCAATCGCGGAATACCCAGGGTGACGTTCTTGGCCGAGTGACCAGCCAAATGGAATGTGTTCAGTGTCATCTGCGTTGAAGGCTCACCAACAGACTGGCCTGCCACGATACCGACAGCCTCGCCGGGCTCGACGAGAGATCGCAGGTACTTCATCGCAAACAGCATCTCGGCGTTCTTCTTGTTGAGGCTCACGCGAGAAAGAGCAAGCTTCTTCTTGTCCGACTTGTCCCGCACTAGACCATCCTTGTTTTCCTTGAGGTAGGAGGTCATGGCTTGATAGAAGTTCTCCGAGGTAGCAAAGGCAGTGGTCGCCGGGTTAAACATGCTGGAGAGTGGGTCCTGAGCCTTGAGGTCATGGGCCTTGATATGCTTGAGAGCCTTCTTCATGTACTTGGCGATGATTTCGCGGTGCGATCCGAGCCGATCTCCGATGCTGGGGTCGTACTTAAGTTGAGCCGCCTGGGAAGTGACGTTCTCAAGAATGAAGCTGAAGTCGCTCAGGTACTTTTGTTTTGTCACATCAAGACCATCCTCTCCATACAGGAACTGGATCATGGAGCCATCGGCATCTCGCACGGTGGTATCGTAGGCGACGGTCAGGCCCTCCATACCCTTGATGACACATCTCTGCAGATATCCGGATCTGGACGTCTTGACGGCTGTATCGATTAGACCTTCTCGGCCGGCCATGTGATGGAAGTAGTACTCCTGAGGGCGAATACCAGTCAAGAAGCGCTGTACGATGTAGCCGCCAGCTCTAGCATGCGTCTCGAATGGGTTGAAACATGGCAACGACTTGCCGCTGACCATGATAGGCACACGTCTGCCTTCTAAAACTTGCTGACCTAGGTTGCAGGAAATCAGGGATGCGTTGACTCGTGATCCCTTTGCACCAGATGTTGTCATGGCCTGCATCTGATTCTTGGGGAATGGCTTTTCTAAACCGTTGGGAACGCATGCAGTCTGAATCTTATCCGTGATGCCGCTGAGACCCTCCTTCATCAGAAGATCAAGACCCTCCTGCTTGTTGTCGTCGCGAAGAACCTCCTCTAGACGCTCAAGAAGCAGGGGATCGCGGGGACCAGGGTTCTGCTCGAGAGACACATACGATGATGCGACGTCGAGGCCGACTGTGTTGGCAGGCACAAGCGCATCTCGTCGGGCCTTCTCTCCCTCGGGGGTGAGTCGCAGATCGTCCATACCACAGGAAAAGGCTCGCATGTTGAGGTACCTGGTCAGCAATCTACCGAGACTGCTGAGGAGCTTGCCTGCAATAGCAGGGCCGTAAATCTCATGAACAGCGTGGACAACACCACCCGAACTAGGGCCAATCTGCGACTTGTCCAAGATTCCAGTGATGAATTCGCCATCCTGGAATAGAACGATGCCCTCTTCCGAGTCCTTGCCCCACTGACTGGCCTTGATCTGGGTCTCTGCCCTCATGCATAGACCGCCACAGTTGAGTGGCTGCATGTTCTTGAGGATAGTGGTGATGACTTGCTTGCCAGTCCACCTGGGAACTGGTCGGATCACGGCTGGAGCGACGAGCTCAATCCTCTCGCCGACGATGTGACCGCTTTCAGGGCGCAGGGCGTTATACACCAACTGTTGGTAGTCGCCGCGGCTGAAAAACGTGTCTCGGTTGCAGAGGGCGACGGAAACGGAAATGTGATCCTGAATGAGACCTCGGAGAGGTTTGCCTGCGGTGTAGGATAGGTATTGATGGTCAGTATCGGCAATCTGAAGGGCTTCCGCTCGGGCAACTTCGTTCTGGGGGAAATGCATGTTCATTTCGTCACCATCGAAATCGGCGTTGTAAGTGTTGCAGTTGGCGTAGTGCATTCGAATTGTCTTTTCGTTCGGCAGAACTCGTACTCGATGTCCCATGATGGACGGCTTGTGCAGGGTTGGCTGACGGTTCATCAAGACAACATCACCATTGGTGAGGTGGCGATAGACCTTCTTGTTCCTGGTTCGGGCGGCGCTGCTGCTTGTAGGAGCGAGAAGCTGGTTTGCTAGTGACACGCGGTCGTCAACGGACTTATTTCGAAGGTTGACGATTTGACCGTTCTCATTCTCGATCGCGAAAGCGCCGGGCCACTTATCCACGCCGTTAATGACGGCCTGTTGCATGTCGCGGAAGTTATGGCTCGTCACCGGTTCGGGATATGTCAGTTTCTTAGCGAATACAGGCGGGACTCCAATTTCGTTGGTCTCGATGTTGGGATCCGGCGAGATGACACTTCGAGCGGCGTAGTTGACTCGCTTGCCCATCATGTTCTTTCTGAACAGACCCTCCTTCTTCTCAAGCTTCTGCTTGATACCGTCTTCGTTGCGCTTTGCCGCGGCACCCTGGACTGGGTTCTTATCCTTGTCAATGAGGGCGTTCACCGACTCCTGCAACTCGGTCCAGGCCTGGTGAAGCTGGTTGACATCTGCTCGGTCTTCCTGTAGCTGCGCATGAAGTTGGGCAATTCTTCCACAACCTCTAAGAATGTTCTTGTACAGCGAGTTCTGTTGAGCCTCCGAGATCTGGGCTTCTCCCGTACGGGCCTCTGGACGGTATCGGTTGGGTGGCACCATGAGGATCGTCAGGAAGAACATGTCCGGAGTAACCTTGGGGGAGCTTCGTGTTGCGGGCTTGGCATTGTAAAGTAGAGCGACCAGTTCTTGTTCCTTGGTGAAAAGCTCGTTCAGGCGTGCTTGGACTTCCATTGCACTGATGTACCTCTGCAGGATGGTAGGAGCAGCGGTTTCGGCGTCGGGCATGTCGATATCTTGATCGGCACCATCCTCATCAGCCTGTGCCTTTTCGCGAGTCGGTGAGCCCACATCCGCAACACCCTCATCGGATGTGTACCCATCTGGTCTCTGCTTTGTCGTGGCTTGGTGGACTCTCGCCATGGCGTCGGCTTGCTTGAAGTTCTTTTGAGCCATCTTGGCCTTCTCCTTGTCCGACAAGGATCTCTCGAAAACCTTGACAAACCGATCCTTGCGATAGGATGGAGAGATACCACCACAGCTGGCGCATATTCTCCTCTTGGTGATCTCGGCAAGAAACTCCTTGATGACCTCTCGTCGCATTTCGCTTGCACCCTCGTGCTTTCCTCGCTTCGTTTCGCCACGCTTGACCTTGATTCCACGGAGACACTTGTCGACATATCTGTCTCTTGCGCGAGTGACGCTGTCGATGGAATTGCTGTCGCCCTCCTCTTCGGCCTCACTTTCTAGCCCTGAAAAGTCACCCAGTTCGATGGCTAGATCATTTTCGCCGATGGCGCCAACAATGTGCGCTTCCTGAATCAGGCCATGCTGTAGGAGCTTCAACTTGCACACATACTTGTGCAATTCTTTTTGAGGGAGTCGAAAGCCCTTGCAGTAGACGCAGGCCGCCTTGAGAAGTCGATAGGCCTGGTCCATAAACACTGGGTGATAGACAGGGACGGGGAGTTGAATGTGGCCGGCATGGCCGGGGCACGTCGACTGGTTCAAATTACAAGTTGTGCATCTGTGATCCGCCTGTCAGCCAGCCCCCTCGAAACTCGATGCATTGGGCTAGAACTTACGGCGCATCACCCCAAGAACCGAGCGCAGGGTCATACAGACCGCCTGGTACTGGATTGAGGAGGTTGTCGAAGGTACTGTCGTTCTCGATTCGCTTCACCGAAATGGATCGGATCTCCTTTGGCGACAGGAACGTAAACTCGACACTCTCCACCCCGGAGGGGACAGGTTGTGCGATATTCATTATGACGCTGCTGCCGCTCTGTCGAGCGCAAAGAATTGACAGTTAGGCGACGTCTCCGAGTTAGCTGTTAAAGTCCATTGCCTGGTGCAACGTGCGAGGTGAAGAGAAGGGTGGTGGGGGATTGAAGCTTGGAACGTGAAAACAAATTTTTGGCGGTGCGGAATGGCAGAATTTTAGGCTGATCCATGCGCAGTGAATCGCGCCGCGACTCGATCTCGCCTTACTCCATCATTTACATCATCCACCGAACCTCACATTCCACGCAAGCCCATCTTTCTTCACATCCGCTGCTAACTGGGCTTGTATTTACGTCTACTGGAAAATCAACCGATTAATACACGGACGTTCCCGGGTCAAGCTTCGCGCAACTGGTGAGGCGTCGAACCATCTGTCAACTACCACCATATCCTGGCCATGGACCGTCAGAGCCAGTCCCCCGGCCTTGGGCCGCGCCACGATGCCTCATCGAGGGTGCAAAAGACGGAGTCGGCTGCTGATAGAATGGCTGCACTCAAGGCTCGTGTTGCTGCAGCGATCGGAACAAGCAAAGCCAAAGGAGGGCTCAATGTTGGCCTCCACCCAGCCTTGGAAGACCTTGGATCATGGAAGCCCGCCAATAAATCGAAAGACTCAACACCTTCATCGTCGAGCGCGCGGTCGGATAAGGCTCGAGGTCAAGATGGCTTCAAGGCCGGCTCTTTGAATAAAGAAGGCGGCGAGAATCCGTATTACGACCCTGGGCTTGCGTCGCAATCGGGTGGTGGAAAGGCACGCCAGTCTCGATCGCTCGTCTTTAACCAGAAAGGCAAATATATTGCGCAAGCCAATGCTCTGCGTCGACAGGCTGCTCTCGAGGCGATGAAGAAGCGAATCGCAGAGCAAACCCGAAAGGCCGGCATCGACGAAGACCTCGATGTGGAGCGCAACTTTGTGACGGAGGCTCCTTCAGGAGCTGAATGGTGGGATGAAGGACTTGTTGCTGGCACGAATTACGACCTAGTAGACGATCCCTCGCAGCTCAAACTCAGCACGCCTGACAGCATCATTACCGAATACATCCAGCATCCAGTCGCCCTCGAGCCGCCACAAGACCGCCATGTCCCTGCCGCAAAGCCCATGTTTTTGACATCTAGAGAACAGGCCAAGCTCCGCCGGCAGCGCCGAATGGCAGAGCTGAAAGAAATGCAAGCCAAGATCCGCCTGGGACTAGTGCCCGCGCCTCCACCCAAGGTGAAGAAAGGCAATTTGATGCGAGTTCTCGGTGATGGTAAGTTGAACCCCTATATCGTCATCGCCTGGTCATCGTTCTTATACTTACATGTTCATAGTTGCTGTCAAAGACCCAACGGCCGTCGAGGCGCAAGTGAACCGCGAAATTGCAGAGCGCCACCAAAAACATGTCGAAACCAACGAGGAGAGGAAACTCACCAAAGAACAAAAGCACGAAAAGTTGGCTACAAATCAGCAGAAGGATGCTGACAAAGGAATTCATATTCTGGTCTTCAAGATTGGAAGCCTGGCCAATGGACAGCACCGCTACAAGATTGGCGTCAATGCCGAGCAACTGGCACTCACTGGAACATGCATCATGCATCCGAAATTCAACCTGATTATCGTCGAGGGAGGCGAATGGAGCATTAAAAAATACAAGAAGCTCATGCTCAACCGTATCGACTGGACTGAAAACGCACCATCAAGGGACCGAGATGGAAAACAGGGGACTGTACGCGACTGGCTCCTTGCTGAAAAGGATAACGGGGAGCTCAAAGACATGTCAATGAACGACTGCAAATTGGTCTTTGAGGGTGAGCAAAAGGCACGGGCTTTTAGAAAGTGGGGGAGTAAAGTGTGCGAGACGGATGCAGAGGCGAGGGAGGCTCTCTCTCGTACCAAGATGGACAACTTCTGGTCTCTCGCCAAGGGATTTGTTTAGACAGTTGCAGCTTGATGAAGCCACAAGAACAACGACTTTTGCGACATTAGGGAATGAGGCGGGCTCCAAGTGAGCCTGTTGCTCTGAGTTGTTTGCTTCTCGGGTTGAGAGGCTCGAAACAGCGTCCGTGGCGCTGTGCCTCGATTCTCCCTACTTCCTCATCTGCTGGGCAACATGTTTTCCGATGCAAAACTTGATGAGCAATGAAAACAGATGGATACCTCAGAATTAATATAGATGCGCGAGCCGGGCAGTCCCTGATTAATAGGGAGCTCGTGGAGGAGCGTTGGAACCACTCAGTTGGCTGACTACTGATTGCATCTTAATGGCTAGACCTCATACTTTTCTTCACCCTTGACAATTTCGGGTTGGAAGCCGATATCAATTGCCGCCTACGATCTCGGATCACGGAGTCGGTTGGCGCGAGGAAATAGATTCCGCTGTGGGGTTTATTTCGGCCTCGGAACCGGAATGAGGGGGTGAGTCAACTGGTTAGTCGATGATCTTCAAATCAAGACAAGTATAGAAACCAAGACCATCGCAGTTGAAGCGGCCTTTCTTTCTCGTTCACATGTCGACCGTCTACAGATACGCCACGAGACAACCAACCAACTGAACTGACAGGGGCTCGATCATAACATACCAAGATGGAATACACAAAGCGGGTAACCTTCCTATTTCGGTGGCTGGATCTGGTTGCTGACGGGCTGTTGCCAGACTCGGCGAGAGTGGTCTCAAGATCTCCAAGATCATGATGGGTTGCATGGTCTTTGGTAGTTCCAAGTGGGAGGGATCACCGTGGACCCTTGACGAGGATGAAGGACTCGAGCTGCTTAAAAAGGCATATGACCTGGGGATCAACACTTGGGATACAGCTGATTTCTACTCCAACGGCGCTTCCGAGGAGATTGTCGGCAAGGCCCTCAAAAAGTTCAATATCCCCCGAAGCAAGGTGGTCATTCTCAGCAAGGTTTACTTCCCCATCGCTGAAGGCGAGGGAACAAGGCTTCCGGTTGTAAATGATGGACCGATAGTGAACCAGATGGGCCTTTCCAGGAAGCACATTTTCGATGCTGTTGACGGAAGCTTGAGACGTCTTGGGATAGACTACATTGGTGAGTGAAGCCGGATGTGCCCCTCTCCGGCCGTCGATGAACCATCCATTTGACGGTTGTCAACCATCCCGCCAAGAGTTATTTTCCAGCCTACCAATGTGGTGGGCAATTGAATCCTGGCAAGCGGCCAGGATCCAACATTGACGGTCCGAGTGGAACCGTAAATGGCTGTCACTCTCACCACGGCCCATGGCATTCCTAAAGCAGAATTCTCTGCAGGTGATAGCAACAGGGGGGATAGAAGAATCCCAGAGGTGATTGTGCCAGTGCACGTTTCCCCTCTCATCCCGCTCCACTTGTCAGAGTCTCGACTTTCCCACCTGAACTGTCAAGAGCCGCCTCTGGGTTGGGACCTCGTGTCCTCTGGCTCGGGAATTACGATTTTGGGGTTTGGTTGCACCTCGGCTTTTGCGAGGAATCAACCATTGTGCACATGACGATTGCCTTATTCACAGTCTAAACGAGACCCTATCCTGACGACATTCGCTGATGTTGGCCATTAGACGTCCTCCAGATCCATCGTCTGGACCGAGAAACGCCCCCAGAGGAGATTATGCGAGCACTGCACGACGTGGTCATGTCGGGCAAGGTGCGGTACATTGGAGCCAGCTCCATGTATGCATGGGAATTTGCCCGACTGCAGCATATCGCCGAGCTCAAGGGATGGACCAAGTTCATTTCGATGCAGAACTTTTACAATTTGGTCTACCGAGAGGAAGAGAGGGAGATGATCCCCTTCTGCAAGGCCACAGGTGTGGGCGTCATCCCCTGGTCTCCCATGGCTCGTGGCCTCCTCACCCGGCCCTGGGGTACAGGCGAGAGCAGCCGTGCCTTGAACGACAAGCATGCCGCGATGTGGAACGCAACGGCCAGTGGGGAGGTCGTGGGACGCGTTGAGGAGTTGGCGAAGAAAAAGGGCATCAGCATGGCCGTGCTCTCGACAGCGTGGGTGCTGCACAAGGGATGCTGGCCGATCCTGGGCATGAACAAGCCCGCGCGGATCGAAGAGGCGGTTGAGGCGCTCCGTGTCCGGTTCACAGATGATGAAGTCAAGTATCTCGAAGAAGAGTACAAGCCGCGAGCTGTCCAGGGGCATTAAGCTCAACCACCCTGCCCTGGTTCATGACCAATGGGGCCGGGCGCGTAGCTAGCGAAGCAACCTAGAAGACGGGCATCGGGTCAATCCATGAATGAAAGAAGTGTATTTACCCTGTTACGTGAGCCTCTTGTCGGAACTCTGGCGCCCCGGCGGCAAAGAACTGGTGCGCCTAATAAGCTGTCATCAAGGGGACCCTTGAACGCTCGGACGGGCCTTTCTTGCTTGGCCTTTGCCTACTCGGGCAAACTGGTCGCGACTTTACCTCGTAGGTCGTAGACCAGTGGAGGCCATGAAGCAGGAGAGTGAGAAAGAAGAAGAACGAGCCAAGTTGTGTGTTAGTAAAGGGCGATTTTTCCGTGGATATCCTGAACGAAAGCCGCCAGGTAGTTGACCATGAACGCGCGGCCGTGCCCTAGATGCGCCTCTGATCTGTTTAAGCGCGTTTCTCATCTCTCATGGCATGATCGAGACAAAGTGTTGTCTATGACAAGTTTGTTACTCAGCCCCTCCCTGTTGGACGACCGCCGATGACAGATTGCAGACGGCGATGGCGTCTCCAGATGGCAGCCGACACATGCAAGGCATCCAATGCAATGCGAAACGATGAAAGGATTGAAAGGACCGGGCCGACACTATAAGGCTATTCGCGTGTAAGCACCGGGAGGCTTGAAGCCGTCCCGTTGCCTAAGCCCTCCGGGTTGCATCCAGGAGCGCCTATGATGGATCGTTGGAATTGTCCAGGACGACATTTGAGGCTGGGCACGGGGTGAAGGCTTTGATTTGACGTCTGGCAGAAACATGCGCACTGTGGGCAGACGCGTCTCCCCGCTCACCCAGCCCGTTAACCTTCGGTCCCGGTTTGTTGGAGGGCATCTAAGTCCGTATTCGCGCGACCTTGTTGACACTGTCTCTGTGTTACATCTCCCCCTCCTAAAGTTCCTGGCCCGCTTCGCCCGCTTCGACTCTTAATTACTCCGTTGGTAGGGATGGATTGCTTGTTGGACCTCCACACATCTCCAGACCGGAGTAGCGGCCCTGTCGAACTAAACCGCAAGCTGCTCTCACCGGTGCGACCAGGGCCCCCTTCTCCCCTTTTCCTCTGCCTTCTTCTTGGCCTCGAACATGTCCGTCGTACAATATCGTATCGGCTCTTCGGATCTAGCCCGGCCTTGGTCTTGGCCCTTTCCATGCCCTGGTTTGCACTGGCCCGGACTCGCACGAGTCGCACGAGCTGCACCACATGATCCGTTGTTCTCCCTGCTCTTAAAGCCCTGGCCATTTTGCCTACGATGACAGCTCGTCCGCGATCCGTGGGTTGATCGATGCATGCCTGTTGGACCAAACACCCCGCCAGCGCAAGGTCCAAGTGGTTCCTGGCATGGCATGGCGCGAGAGTCTTGTTCGCTGCGTGGTGCTGCGCAGCGCAGCCTAGGCAAGGACACACTCTTGAGGAGGACAAGGTTGGCCGGGCCATGGTAGCCGTTTTGCTGGGGGGTCCAAGACGGATCTGGATGTAATCCATGACGCCAGGGCCTTTGCAGGCAAACTGGTTCTCGTCCCATCACAGCGTCGGCCGATTTGTCGGCAGGGAAATCCTTGCGATACGCGCGCTTTAGACGCAGTCACCACCTCTCACAGGTCCCGACAGTCAGGCACGCATCCTTTCTCAGCACACACTTACGGTGGTAGTAACTCAAGAGAGGGCATGGGCCATGCAAACCTAAGGGGGGGCTGTGCGCGCAAGCAATGGAAGTGCGTGCTCTCACACGGTTTTGAGGGTGTTGGTTCTTGGGGGTGGAGAACGGTCCGGCTTCACTATGGGACGATGGCATCACTCTCACAGGAACCATGAAGATTCTTTCGACGCACAACCACCGTCATCATCCAAGCCAAGTTCCGCCCCGTCTTCCCTCAAGTCCCTCATTCTTTTTGATACTGCCGATATACGACCCCATCCCTGTCAGTCCGCTTTCCCCAGCTCAGCGCAGTGCAGTGCAGTACTTCCCTTCTTGGGCAACCCTTGCCTCAACGGAATGCGGCCCTTTATACCTTGGCTCATTCACACCCGGGGCAGTTGGTGTACACGGACTCTATTCTGGGCATCCAACGGCCGTAATCGTGTCAAGCCACGGCCAGGCACACCCCAGTCCGTCCAGAATCGATGGACGAGTGACAGCAAACGGCCCTGGCAACACCGTTATCTCCCTTAACCCATCCGAGAGATCTATCAAGTCCAAGATGGCCCAGCCCCATGGTTGGCGAACGGAACCCTTGCCTAGGTCTCATTTCGCTCTCTTTTCCGGCCCCGTCACCCGCTTCTCGACACCTTCCCAGTGAGTGGCTCTAGTGCCCGCGAACGCCAAACCCTCCTCTCCCCACCACCGACTTGCCTGTTTCCTCAAACCCCCATGCAGGCGGAGCCTGATCCTTCCTTCGGCCATGCTCGCCTGTGTTTAATTCATCGAGGGCGGCTTGCGTCGTTAAACGGAAGGCTCCGTAATCAGCATTCCCTGTACAGCACTGGACAGTACACAGACTGCTCGCTCGCTCGCTCGGCCTCTCTCTCTCTGGCTGATCTCTTCTTCTGTTGCCACCCTCTCTGTTGTGTTGGCCGTCTCTTGTTCTTGACTACCCCGTCTTGACTGTGAATCGCAAATATTTATCCAACTGCTACCCCATCATGGGGTTCCCAGCTTGGTCGATGAAACTCTCCTCTCCGCAATATTCCACTGCCATCCGCGGCCTTGTTGCTTTCTAGGGCTCCGTTCCGTTGCTTTGCTTGCAGAAGGTGTATGGCTCTCGAGACCCTGGCCAGCCCACGGCTTCTAACACAGCCCCGCGTCATCCAACAACATCAACATGTACCTTACACCTCCCTCGACATCAAACTCCCCAGCATCGCATCATCGCCAGTTCCTTGAGCTTAGTTCCTCGAGTTCTGACACTGCGCGCCTCTCAGAGGGACCGGCGCCTGGCTATCACTCCCCACTCCAACCAGTCGTTTCAACAAACGAGTTGGAATCATCTCCCGATTCAGCTTCATCTTGCTTCAACCCTCGTTGGCTCTCAGGCGCAAACACTCAGCTTCTATCACCGCCTCCCATGGATCACAGTAGTGCCGCTTGGGTCACCACGGACGGCCTCGTGGCGGCAACATCGTCGACGCCTTCTAGTTCGGTGGAATCCGATGCTCTGGGTTCCGAGTTTAACACCTTTGCGGCCTACGAAACCTGCCTTCCTACTCCGTATCAAACCCACGAAGCCTACATGCCGACATCACGAAATCCCGCAGTTCACCATCCTCTCCCACCGTCGAGTAGCCACTCTGACCGAGGGCCAGCGATAGCTTCCAGGCCTCCGTTTGGATACTTGCAGGATCCATCTAACCCCAGATTCAGGATGGAAGGCTCCGTTAGTAGCTATTGCCAAGGTTTTGAATCACCGCCCTATTCAGCCCCCGGACCAGCTAGTGCCGCATATCATACAGACGGAACACCTTTCGCCCCGAACCTCCAGTCGGACTTGAGTACGGGGGCTGCAACGACCTGGCCAAAGCAGGACTACGACGTGTCTCAGTTTTACCAGAACGCACAAGCCCAAATACCCGATCTCGGCCAGGACAGGCGCATGTTGAAAACCAACAAGGTGAAGAGACCGACACGGAAACATACCTCGAAGGAGGAAGCAAACTTTCAGTGCGAGGTTAAGGGCTGTGGAAAGTTCTTCAGTCGCAGTTACAACTACAAGTCACATCTGGAAACTCACGACGAGAAACGGGAGTATCCGTTTCCATGCACCGTTGATGGGTGTACAAAGAAGTTCGTGCGGAAAACCGATCTGCAACGACACCACCAAAGTGTTCACATGAAGGAGCGCAACCACAAGTGCGACTACTGCGGGCGTCTTTTTGCTCGCAAGGATACACTTAGGCGGTAAGTTCAACCTTGTCGCCTGCGGCAAGCTCTTGTATGGGTACTGACGGACTGGCCAGGCACATGGAAGACGGTTGCTCAAAACGATTCGACATCGGCACCCTGAACCTCCAAAACCCAGGTTTCACAGGACTGGGCCTAGTGAACCAACCAGGACCATCTGACTCGAGTAATCGTCGTGTTGTGTAGGCAGAGAGACCAACCAGTGCCTCGCCTTCCACTTTGAGAGTCACGACCAGAAGTTCTTGATGGTCTTCTGTTCGTGGCAGTTACCGAGTTTATGGCTGGATTCTTCAACCAACCTTTTCAGCCCCTATTGGATTTCTCATCTTGATTATCGTGGCGATCTGTTCGAACTGTGGTCATTTACGTCCGGAATATTTGCGGCCGCATTGCGTGTTCCATTGCCTAAGTAAGGTTGTGTGGCAGGATATCCAATCACTGCCACGGACGGGATACTTTCTCTCAACATCTGTTGAATGCTTAATATCATATGGAGAGAAATCGCCGGTATTTTTCAGAGAGACTTCAAGGTACCTAGATTGTCCCATCGAGTTCTGGCTTGGTGTTTTACTGTGTATCGATGTCTGCTGACTGAGGATGGTATAGGAATGCACCCAGGCGATTGGCAGGCTGGAATGGTCAGGAGTTTATATGCCAATTCCAACTGGAATACGCCTGGGGTACTGAATGAAGTGATGCCAGTTCCATTAACCTCCTGTTGGCCGGATACGAAAGCTTCTTTGAAGACATCAGGATCGAATTCAGGGGCGGCAATTGTGGCACACCATCCAGATGCTCGCGCTGCTCTACGTCCGAGAAACTGATGGCATGCTTTGTGATTGATAAAGCGCAGTCCTTGCTGACACCAACGATGCCACAACCTACCGATTGCCCACCGGCTGAGAGGGTCTCTCCACTTGGATCGTGCGACGAGATACGATACCTACATCTAGAAGCAGGATAATGACAAGGTTCTGCGCTTAAATATGGGGACAAGCATTCAAGATACAGATCTGTGCAGCTTCTCGCTGTTTGGCGAATCGCGACATCCTGGTTTCCCGGTTTCAGCTCGGCCGTCAAGAGATGCGCCCTCCCTTGGAAAACCGCGCACGAATCATGGGGCTGCTAGTTCAGGCACGGCTCGAATCGGCGCATGTTGGCAGCAATTCATCTGGGGATGGCGTTACAGATGCCTCCATACCACATGTCTCACAAAGGGACATTGAGGGGAAGGGCTGGGTAGGGAATGAAACGTCAATGCAGATATGTAAGTGTCCAACAATGGACTACAAGATTCATGCCTCGGGAAAAGATCTGCGAATCACAGGGAAGTAAGAATTGTCCGCCTGGAATCACAGGGCCGGGAAATTAGATGGTTATGAAAATGTGCCCATTGTTGTGAGGCGACAACCATGGTCATGTCACCTTTCAGTTGCATGGCCGGACTATTCCTTGGTAGAACTTTCCCCATTGCTCTCGACTGAAATACGATTCTGGAATTACTGCGACCTCGAGTTGTTGTCGGGCATCATCGTCTTGGAGCGTGAAGTGTCTCAACCGAGTATCTTGAGTCCCTATTTGCTATTTGCGGGCAGTTTCTGAAGCTAAGTTAGTGACATCCATGCCTGACCTACGTGGCAGCAGGGCATCATGCATGTGATGTTACAAGGCAGCGCGTTAGTAAGGAGGAGCTTTGATAGGACACATTGATGAAGGTATCGAGGATGTTCTCGGAGGCTTATTTCAGGTAGAGACTGCTGTCGAGATAGGCGAGAATATACATGTCGTCTTAGCTAAAGTACCTGACAGGGACCCACAATATTAAGGCAGATAGATTGTCCAGCACATCCCCACGTCATCGAGCCCAGGCTTGACCAGAGGTCGGTGAACCACCAAGCCTCAGGCTTCCGTGTACCGCCGTCCACTTTCCGTGCCCTTCTTCCGTTGGCATTCTTTTCCCTCCCCTTGTTCACCATCTGACTGCGTGGACGGCAAGCCACGAGTCTTTGTGTTGTCTTCCCTCTATGGACCAGTCGAATTCTACGCCGCATACACCAGCCCTGAGAGGCCCAACCTGACCCTGACGTTGCGATCGAGACCCTGCAGCCAGTTTTACTGTCGTGCAGCTCCTGACTTACCCGTCCGAGTTATACTCCCAGCGACCGCCATCATGGCATGCGACAACCATACATACGGCGCCAAGTGTCGCCTGGCTCCCGTTGCCCGCGTCCGACGAGAAGACGATGTACCACTCGTCGAGGCACAATTCTTTTACTCGTCCCTTATTCCCATCGACGACCCCCTCTCGACATCCTCGACCATTAGTACCGATGCGAAGACGAGCAAGGGTCAGGTGCGGCCCTTTTCTAGGGGCGACAATAATGCTCTCGAGAAAGCTTGGTTGAGTCTCATGTCCGAGAACGACCGGCGGGCTCACAAAGATGCGTGGAAGGACCAGGGTCGGCCGTCTCAATTCGATGCGAATAAACTGGCCTCGCTTGTTCAGGCTCTTACGATAAGGCACTGGGAAAGACATCGTGGAGGCTACCAACCACAGGATGTCACTGTGCCAGCCGGCAATGTCATACCAAACACCCCGGTGCCCGCCTGTTGTTCTGGGCTGGTGCTCGATGTGTCAGAAGAGTTGGAAGCTACATTTTGCTCCTTGGCCCGACGGAACAATCCTGCATTGGGTATTGATGAAGTGACTCAGCAGATTGTTCTTGGGCTTGGCCGCCTGAAAGCACAGGCAAGCAGTGCGATCGAGCCTCGGCCATCATCCGCGGACATACCCTCCAGCCGTCCAGGATCTTCCTCTACAACCAATGCGAGCCACCCTATTGCTAGGATCTCGAAGACTCCAACAGAGCCTCGTAGCACGAAACGCCGATCTACTGTTGGCGAATCCAATCTGAGAGCTAGATCCCTTTCGCTGTCACAGGCCAAGAACCGAACCCCCCGATCCCAGACGCCCGTGGGCAGTCCAACTGTTGCTCGACCGCCAGGCTTGGATGACGGAATATCAGGGAAGCCTTTTGTACGGGTAGGCAGTCCAGAAACACAATCCGAACCTGGTTCTGTGCCGTTTGCTCAACCTGTTGGTGCATTGCGGGACGTTGGCCATTCCCGAGATCAGACTGAAACGGCAACCGAAGTGGATGATGTCCCTCAAGCAGTAAAAAACGCCGATAAGCCAGTGGTGGACGAATATCGGCGTAGCGTTGCCGAAGTTGCAGTCGGGGTTTCAAGACTACACATGGTTTCGTTGCCATCTCTCCAGATGAAGCCGATTTACTGGTCTCCTGTCAACGACGTCGCTGTCGTAGCTCGGGCGACATGGTTTTATAGGTATGGCTTTATGATATCCGAGAAGATTTCGCTAACTTGATATAGGGACACGATGCTTCCGATCCCACCGATTGTGGCAAACCAGTTGGAGGCCGGTTACCACGAACTTCGACCATGGACGGAGACTTGGAGCGATGAACTACGATGTGCCATCGATGTTGGTCCATTGGGCGAGGAAAAGGTGTCCCACAGGCTCTGGCCTAAAGAGTCCGAAATCGGTTCTGCTGATGAAGTTGGTTTCCCCGAGCCAGCTATTCCAACTGATCCATTCTGCGCTGCTCGCTGTTTTCGTGGCGAAGCGGCAGCTGAAGGATCCATTGGCCCAGCTGCTGTCGATAGAAGAGCCTCGGGAGAGTTTCAGACCCCGACACAGCCTTTCTCCAACTATCACGTCATATACAAGAATGCCACCGAAGCGTTCCTCATGAAGCCAAGCTTGAAACCATCGGCGTATTATGGAAGACGACCCGTGTTGAAGATTATGAAGGGTGTGACTGTTGGTGTCCCTGTTGTCCGAGGCTTCAACAGAGCAGCTTGGGAGCGACTTCATCACAGGAAGCAGACCCCGAACAAACCCGGCGTATCGGTGGCCGATGAATCACATGAGAGCAGTGGCCAGGACGTGTGCTCCGCTTGCAAGGCTGACAAAGAGAAAGGGCAAGTTACTGACTTGATTCTCGTCGCCCATGGCATCGGCCAGAAATTTGCAGAGAGGGTGGAGAGCTTTCACTTTACTCATGCCATCAATGGCTTCCGCCGTGCTCTCAACATTGAACTACAGAGCCCTGCCGTCAAGCAAGTACTCCGGGCGGATCAGAACGGACTCATGATTCTTCCCCTGAACTGGAGGATGGGTCTCTCATTCGAAGATGGAGGGCCAATGAGGGAAGAAGACAAGGCAGACTATACTCCCGAGGGCTTCGGGCTCAAGGACATCGAGCCTGATACCATTCCTGCCGTTCGCAGCATGATATCAGACGTTATGTTTGACATCCCCTTCTACATGTCCCATCATAAGGGAAAGATGATCAAGGCTCTCGTGTCCGAGGCAAATCGCGTCTATCGACTCTGGTGTCGCAACAACCCAGGCTTTGCCGAGAAAGGTCGCGTCCACCTCATCGGACACTCGCTGGGTAGCGCCATGGCTCTTGAGATTCTGTCAAATCAGCCGACCTCTGTACCTAGGCTCGACTTATCCTGCAGGGGGCCCGAGACACGATTCTTCGAATTCGACACCAGGAACCTCTTCCTGGCGGGTAGCCCAGCTGGGTTCTTCCTGCTTCTTGAGCGTGGCACGCTCATGCCTCGGCATGGACGAATGAAGCCCGGGGCTGACTCAAGCGACGTAGTGGCCAAAGATATTGTTGGCGAAGCTGGCACCTTTGGCTGTCTGGCTGTCGACAATATCTACAATATCCTCGCCAAGGAGGATCCTATCGCGTACTTTCTCAATGGCGCCGTTGATCCCATTTACGCGGCGAGCCTCAAGACAGCCTACGTGCCGAGCATAGCGGGCTCCCTATGGAAGTCAGTTGGCGCAGCCATGCGAAACGTCGTCCCAGGCATGGCCCCAGCACCAAACCCGCTCGCCCCAGAGCCGGAGCGGCCGTCGACGATCCGTCTCCCCTCCCAGCTTGAACTCGAGGTTCACGACTTTACGCGAGAAGAGATTGCCGAGAAGAAAGCCTTCCTGCTCAACGACAATGGGCAAATAGACTGGTACCTTCGCTCTGGGGGTGGTCCCCTGGAGATCCAGTACCTGAACATGCTCAGTGCACACACAAGCTACTGGACGAACCACGACTTTATCCGTATGCTTTGTATAGAAATTGGGAGGGAGCCAGGTCGGGCTCATACTCTCCCTGCTCTGAGGGCCGCCAAGGCTGCGAAGAGGCTGTTGGTGAACTGAGATGGTGTATTCGTGAGGCTGGTGAGACTGTTGACTTTCCTTTATCTAGCAAGGCGTGCAAGGATGGGGTAATTGGCGTTCTGGTACTCTTTTAGAGCAGAGCAACTTGATGGATTTAGTTAGACTTCTGAGTTTAGGCAGAGATACAGCATAGAGGACACCCATAGATGGCAGCAATGGAGCGCTCGATTATTCTAATACTATGATACAATTTTGCACAATTTTGACCCCCCTTAATTCTATCCTGATATTGACGACCCAAATGGAAGAGAAGTCTAGAAACCATCCATCTCCATCATGTCCTGATCGAGCTCCTCGTCATCATACTCGTATTGGTTGATCTGTGCAGACGCCTGAGGCTTCTGGGCAGCCTCCTCAAGTTCCTTGATCCTCTCCAGATCCATCTTCTCCTTGTGCTCCACCAGATCCTTGTACCCCCAGGTGCTGATGCCTTCCTGGTCCTTAGCCCGGAAAGGCTGTGCCATGGTTCTCAAGAATCGTCTCGCACTGCTGACGGCCATGTCGGTGCTCAGGTTGACGTCCGCTTCCTGAAGACCTTGGTTGATCCACTTGGGAAGTTGAGTTCGTTTCTTCTGGAATCGGCGATCGGCGAGAACCATGATACCGTAGTCATCCTTGCCACGCAAGACTCTGCCTAGGCACTGTGCTGCATGTCGCATTGCGTCGAAGGAAAGGAAGTCATTCTCCTTGATGCGGTAGGTTTCTCGTAGGAATTGTAGTCTGGCCTTGAGGATTCGTGACTCGGTGTACTGGAAGGGAACTCCAATACACAACACGGTACGACCGTATTGATGGTCGAAATCGATACCTTCCGAGACCTTGCCACGCGCGACGCAAAGCAGAACAGCTCCTCTGCCGTTGCAACACGCGGTTCGATACGTCTCCAAAGCAAGCGAAGTCTCCTGGGCGTCGGGTGTCTCAACCAGAATGAGTTTGTACTTCCACACCTCGTCAAGGATACCCATTCCTTGCCACATGCTGATGATGGATTCCATGTAGAGATACGAGGGAAAGAAGACAACCATGCCATCGGGTGTAATCTTGGCGAACTCGGTCAACAAGTTACCATAGTTTCTCACCACGCTTGGTTCGTTTCGGACCTGGAAGCTTGTCGACACGGATGCCTGATCACTACCTCTCGTGACAATCATAGGCAGGAATGACCTCCGTGCAAGGGTCATGCTGTATGACTCTTGGATGACTGTGGAAAAGTCCAGCATTTTGGGGTATATTTCGAGCGGCGAGATGGTACCCGATGTGATAATGACCGAGTAGAACCTGTCAAACACAGGCCGAATAGCGATGGCGGCATCAAGACAGGTGAAATGAAGAATAGGATTTGGGACTTCGGCTGTGTCCGATTCGTAGGGCTCGAGGATGAGAAGGAAACCCTTCTCATAGGTCGACACAAGAGTAGCAAATGTTGCGACCTCTTGAAGTGGCTGGTAATCCTCGATGTTGGTGAGCTCGAGGGTCCTTACCAGTGATGTTAGTCGCTCTGCACAGAACCGGAGAGGCTTCTTCTCGATGAAGGTATGCTCCTTCAGGTGCGCTAGGAAGGACGGCGGTGTTTCCGAAATAACCTGGCGAACCTTCATACGTGTCTATTCCAAGGTTAACTCCTATTTTGCAGTGGAATGAGATGAGAAATTACCTTCAAATACTCGATGAATCTCTTGAGGAATGCAACAAAGTGCTCAGCTCTCCTGATATTTCCTGGCACGGCTTCTTGGAGCAGATCCGCAGGAAGGGCTACGATATGATTAACATGCGTTGGCCGGAGAATTTGCACACAAGGTGAGGCTTACCAGGGTTGGCCATGAATGCGTCTTCTTGACGGGCCTCGTCCGCATCACGGAGCCCCTGCACGAGCTTCTGATATTCGTTCTGCAGCTGTTCCTGATCCGTGTCGCGCATCTGCGCTATCCGATTCTCCAGATTTTGGGCACCACGAGTCGCTTTGCGCAACGAATCCTCTGTGATATCTGTGCTCAGGGACTCGATGCAGACGTTGTCGATGTTGTGAGCCTCATCGAAAACCACGATGCAGTCTTTGGAAAAGTCCCGTGACACTCTTTCGGCGATCTTTGGGTCAAGGAGATAGTGATAAGAGAAGATGACAACGTTGCAATATTGCATCTGGAGCATCTTTAGCACAAGTCCACAAGCTTGCGAGTCTTAACTGGCACTGACCATGCGTCGCGCAGTGAAGTAAGGGCACTGCTTATGCTCCTCGCCATATCGAATGATATCGTCAAAGGACCAGACACCGTTGGGGATGAGGTTGTGAGGCTCAAGAAGGTCGAGGTTCTGTATCATGTTAGTAAAGCGGATGAGAAGGCAAACTGGAATGGAAACGCACATCGTGGTAGACGCAGACATCTACATTCTCACCCCGGTCTTTCTTCTCTTTGACAAAGCCAGCTGTAAGGCTTCTGCAGCGAGCATCAACGACAGAGCCGCTTTTCTCTCGTTTTACTGATGGATGAAGACACAAGTTCTTTCGACTTGTCAAGCCGAGGCCACGAAACTCTTCCTCGTAACCAAGTTCCTCAGCTCTGTACTTCATGAGAGACTTGAGTTCAACCAGTGCCTTTTCAATCTCAGACATGGTACCTAAACAAGCTACGTGTTAGTGGAAGGGGGGTAGAGAAGAAAAGATCACATACGAGAACAGTAGATGAGCTTTCGCTTTTCTGGCATGTACTGCTGATACGCCACGATGAGCGACAACAGAGACACAGTTTTGCCAGTACCCGAAGGCATCTCTAGGACACAGTGACCCCCGGCATCCAGAGTTTCTGATCAGAAAGTGACGAGGTTAGCAACTCATGACTTGGAGATGACGGGAAAGGATGAAGTACTTTTGAGATCGCACATGTAGCTGGGGGCACGGAATCATTAGCTTTATTGATAAGCTGAAGGATTAAGTTTCAAGAACTCACGCATATTGCTCTAGAATCGCGGCAGTTAGTATCTAATGCAGTTGGGCGAACAAGCTGGGGCATACCTGGATAGATCCTGGGGTAGGGGAATAGCACAGGCAAGTCACTGAAAAGTGTGAGCAAAGATAGGAAGCATGGGAAAATTGGAGCGACCGTACTCGATGTTAAACTTCATGATGGCTTAAGAGATGGGCACTGGGGCATGCCCTCGGTGAGCGATCGTATCGTGGGTGATGGTGATGGACGATTTCGGGACTAGGCAGAAGACGTGAGGCGTGACGAAAGGCTTTGTGACGGAAGCGAGATGTCGCGAAGTCACGTGGGAGAGAGCTGATGTCACCGAGCGTTTCTCGGTGTGGAAACTCTCGGTGTGGGACAATGTGTGCAAGGATGAGCGCTTTGAGCGAGTGATACAAGAGTCGGCACGAAACACGCTAGGATTAGGGTTATCTCATAGACGCGCACAAGAACTTGGAAGATAAAGAACAGTCTAGAATTGATTCGCCAACAGGCCTATGCAACCTTCCTCCTTATTTCGCCTATCTCGAGGTCTTGAGATTGACTCAACAACCTTCTCCGTTGGTGTGCCAGGTTTTTAGAAACCACCCCGTATCAGATGAATGGGCCAGCGCTTGAGTCCTGTGCCTATTGGCCCAGCCTTTAGCGCGGTTATTCTGGTGAAGGTCGAGCTGGTCCTGAAAGAGCCTGCCGTTTTTAGCCCTTAATAAGACACCTACGTGGTGGCCGACAAGTCAGATATGGGCGAGATGGCGATATCAAGATCTTATGAACCTGGTAACAAGGGAGCGAGGGGCTGATGCTACATCGTCGCCAAGGCGCTTGACGCTGGTGTATTGGTTTTGGATGCCCATGCCATTTGAACACGTCTGTGGTATGGCGCTGGTTCTCTTCATTTGGTAAGAAAATACAGTAAGCCGGGCTAGATTGCTTGACATCGGTGTCAACCAACTCGCTCTTGGCTCTGGCAAGGCAAGTCGATCTGGCAACGACATGTCGGTAGTTCGTGATGTTACGCTACTAAACTAAGGGGACGCTTGTGGGATGCCGGGGCCGTGGGTTCAGGTGGGGAGTCTGGAGAAGGGCGCTTGTCCAGCCAGCTGATTGTCAGGACGTTTTTGATATTGTGATGTGGCTCCTGACATTAGCACACCTAACCCAAGAGTATTTGCTGGCTCGTTATCATGATCTGTGCGTGCGCGGGGGACAGCAGTACCTACCTAGTGTAGTTATCGCTGCGGGGTCGGCTTCGACATAGCCTCGTTTTGTCTTACTCAACCCTGGATGAATATCCCCGGCAGAGTTTAACACTAGAGCGCAATGATTCCTACCCAGTGAGCAAGTTTGAGTTAACAGGGGTTTGACACAAGACTCAGACATTTCACAAAATCTCACAAAGATCAGCATTCGGCGACGACGGAGTAACTCAAGCGCTGGGAGTTGTGTATCAAACTCCCAGTTGGTAAGAGACGGTTGGTGTTTATTCGTTGAGTGGGGAAGGCAGGCATGGGAGCCCCCGTAGCGCATTGCGCTAATGCACCGGCTTTGTCTTGACTCTGTCCCGTAGGAGCTACCTCCATCTCCCTGAAGCGTCACCTCACATTACCTCGCCTCACAGCTGGCCTCACATTAATACAACATCACCTCACTTCTTCTGGTCCGCAGATGCACTGATCAGACCCCTGGTACGCCGCTCCGACGACTCTGCTGTGTTGTGAAACTGCAATTGCTCACGTGCTCAAGATCCTGTCCAAGGGAGATGAGCTGCGACAAAACTCAGGCGCCTGGGCAGCATCTCATCGCACTGTGTACAGTGCTCAATGGTCCCATTGCGCACAGTATCGTCTAAGCATGGCGCGCGCCGTAGCAGGTCCCCCGCTCTTGAATGCAAGCTCCCGCCAATGGGCATGCCGAGTCAACGCCTCTTCCCCGCTTTCCCTCCGGCGCCGGTCTCGCCCAACTGGCCCGTGCACGGGGTCATCAGCCACCACTGGGGTTGGCTCACAGGTCACTGGTCGGCCACTATCACCGCATTGCATGTTCTCTTGAGTGATCCATGGTCGATGATCCATCCAAACGCCGCCGTATCTGGTGCCCTCTGGTCGAGCGTCGCTCGTCAATGGCTGGGCGTCCCTTGGGAGGCATGTACATGCGTGTACGTGCGTCTGCCGTCGACTCGAGGGCGCTGACACTGTATATCGCTGGCTAACCAAGGGACCACCGCCCTTATCAACATTCGCCATCTACCATCCACCACCCGTCATCTGCGTCCGCCATCTCCAAATCGCCCAACCAACGCGCGAACTGGGCAGGCCAAACGAGGCCGAAACCAGAGCCAAAACCAAATCACCACCACCACGAACGACACCCTCCGCCGCTACCTCGTCTCCCCGACTCCCGGCCGTGGCCCGTTCCCCTCTCCCTCCTCCTCCGCCGTCCTTATCTTCTCTCTTCTCATCCATGCCATCATCTACTTCTTTTGGGTCACCACTATCAATATCCTTGTGCTTCCCGTCTCGTCGTTGTCGGTTGCCATCTCAATTCCCATTTTCCCCCTCCCAAGACAGGCAATCGATCGATTCGCTTTGCCAAGCCTCGACGATCGTCAGAGCTTCGTGATCTCGTCTGTCATTGCCATCAAAGCATCCATTTCTCCTGTCGTCTTTGTTGCATCTCCACCCTCGATAACCTCGATTCCTCCGTCGGTCGATATTGTTTCGCTTTCTTCGCCTTGCTCCCGCCGTATCCACGACATTGTGCACCTGGAAGGACCTCCTTGTACTACCCATCACGAGCGCACATTTGCCTAGTCTCGCGCCGTTCCCTTGCTCTCCGGAGCACTCTCCGGTTTGCCTCCCTTGTTGTCGCTCCCATTCCATTCGGGGACTCTGTGGCTGGTTTTCTCGTGCCTTCTCTGTTCTCCTGGGTTCAGGCATGTGCGACAAGAGCCCGCCTCCAGCAAGAAATAAGCTGTGTGCGTCCCATCTTGCAATCTCTCGATCTGCATCCAAGTCCCTGACTCTCGCTCATCCAGCATCTTGTGGCTGAGGCCGAGAATCTCCTGCACCCTTGATTTGAATACGACCTCAACTGCTGTTTAATCGTCTGACCCAACTGCTCGACAAGGTGTCTGGCCGACTGTCCTGTTCTTGTATATCACACTGCATCTTACCCATACATTTTGCGAAATACGCCGTCCGACACAGCTTGACATCAGGGTCCTACCTATTCAAATAATTCCTCCCTGCTCGCTGACATGACTACCGTCGCCCTCGCCCGGCCTATCCCGCCTCATCGTCCCTCGTCAACCATCACCCCGCCCCTCTCCCTCGAAACCAGCACCAGTTCTTCGTCGCCATGCTCTGTTCCTGTTCCGAATAAACATATCCCCATCTGTCCCACTGGCCCCGCTCGCCCCGATGAGCCAGATACTCCGCCGCCGTCTCCGCCGTCTCATGATCGACTTCGACAGATCTCGGCCTTGTATCCACTCGATGACTTGAGCCGACTTGAGTCTGGCGAACTCTCCATCTTCGAGCTTGATGCACCCAAGGTAGCTGAGGCCCTCGACGTTGCCTCACGACAGCCATTGCCCGATCCTTCCCTCGTCTTTCCGTGGTTTCATGGTCTCCACCCCCAGAACCATGTTCAGCAGTCATTCTTCGCTGCTCGACGACGTGCTCTTAGAAGGACGCCTTCCTGCCTCAGGAGCGTCACTGTTGTCAAGGCCGATGGTGACCTCACCTGTGCACGGCTCAAGGGAGCGATTGCCCCCAATGAGATTCTTCAGACAGGGAGCAATCCCGAATTCATCGAGGCGGATCCCCGAGAGGGCTTTTCCGTCCGAAACTTTCAGATCCAGACGGTTAAAAGCGCTGTCATGTCGGACATAATTGTCTATGGTCGAGATCTGGCAAAGACGCGCAAGTTGGCATGGGATATTGCAGCTGCGCAGAAGCGATGGCGGGAGAAACATGAAGCTCTGGGGGCTTGTTTGCCCGAATACAACACCTTCATCTGCACAAGCCCGTTTTCGAAATTCCAGGAAAATCACTCTGAGATCGTGGCCATCGACGCATCGGGGCACTTGACTGGCAATGTCATCGACTTTTTCAACCAGGAAAGGCGGGAGATGTGGGTCATGACTGAGGCATCGGAAATCTCGAAGAACGTATTTATGGGCCCGACACCCGAACAAGGCAGCCCTGAGGAGCAGGCATTTGATATCTTGATCGAGTGTAGCGATTTGGGACGCCTGAACCCACTGGCACTCCAGCTCATTGCAGAGAGCCCCGACGACGATGGCAAACACCGGTTTCTCGACTTCCCCTCGTCGGGTAGCATCTTACCACCGACATGGTCTCATTCCGAGACAGATGGAATTCTTGAGACATGTAAATGGATATACCATCTTTCTCATGGTACTTATCCTGAACCTGAGCGGGATGTTGACGAGACCGACGCGGAAGGAGACTCCCCTATGCCATCCGACCATCATACAACCTTTGAAGTTCGACCACGAAAGATTCTCCTCCACTGCGCCGATGGCTATACCGAGTCGACCATGCTAGGCATTGCATACTTTAGCTATAGCACTGGCCTCCCTGTCCCGGAGGCGTGGCTCCAACTTCACACGACCAAAAAACGTAATTTCTTTGCCTATCCAACAGATGTGGCCCTGTTGACATCCATCACACCAAGATTGCTCCGAGAATCCCCTGTATGTAGCGGGTTGAGCTTGACTGAAATCACTCACCTGACGAGGGACGAGCCGAGTTGGTTTGGTGCTCTCGATGGGTCATTCCCAAGCCGTGTTCTCGACTACATGTACTTGGGCAACCTGGGCCATGCAAACAACCCAGACCTTCTTAAAGCCCTCGGGATCACTCAGATTCTGAGCGTCGGTGAAACGGCCATGTGGCGGGAGGGTGACTTGGAAGAATGGGGAGAAGAAAATGTCTGCGTGGTCCAAGGAGTTCAGGACAATGGCATCGATCCCTTGACGGATGAATTTACTCGATGTCTGGAGTTTATTGGTGAGTTTCGAGGACGGTTCTAGGGATAATGATGAACTAACTATGTTCCAATAGACCGAGGAAGACGAAACGGCACTGCAACCTTGGTGCACTGTCGGGTGGGAGTATCCCGTAGTGCCACCATCTGCATCGCCGAGGTGATGCGTGCAAAACATATGTCGTTCCCTCATGCATATTGCTTTGTCCGAGCCCGCCGACTGAATGTAATTATTCAACCACACCTGCGATTCGCCTACGAGCTCCTGAAGTGGGAGGAGGCGCTCCAGCAGGACGGTGACCCTGACGCCGAGGTCAAGAGAACATTGGAGTGGGGAGATATCGCGCGAGAAATCGCCCTCATGAATCGACCCTACTCCAGGTGAAAGGTGCATCATTGGCGCCTCGTTGTTTTCACTTTTTATGAAAGAGTCTCTAGATCCGGCGGGAGATCCAGTTGGGTGACCCAGCATCAAGAGGACTGAGCCACCCATTTAGTATATTCGACTTCACATCTGTTCTTATGATAGCCGACGCGGACTCGTCCAAGCACCCGGAGTGCTTGCTTAGAGTGCTACATACCGCCAAGGGGAACTTGGTTACACACACTGTGGCGTCATGAACGCACCGTTACCAGCATACGAATGATGGGAAAAGATCAACAGGAACCAGAAATTGGGAAACACGCGGGTGCTTTGTTTAACGAGTCTGAAAAAGTCCCTGTTGGTTTGTGTATGTGGCGTTCAGGACAGAAGACTGTTCTCATATGTTTTTTTCTTTCGTTTTTTTGCCGTCTTCAGGGATTTGGGTTTGATTGTTGATGAATCACGACGGCTATGAGGGCCATGGACCGATATTTGTGTATCTGCTTTTACAACTACACCGTTGTCATGGCTAAATTATTCATTTCGAAGGACGAGACGAACTATTACTGGCTGATTATTTGTGACATGTAAACTCCCGAGCCTGATACGTGAAGTGACGCCTACTCAAAAGACACAAACACCTCTCCTTGCCAACCGGCCAACAGGAGAAAGAATAGGAATAGTAGGTAAAGGGTATTTAAGAAGATGATACCTTGTGCCAAAAAGAAGAGCTTGGGGACCGAAAACAACCAGGTCCACCCCATAGAGGGAAAAACGCCAAGCGGTAATTCTGCCATTCAGTCATGAGGGATGTTCAGCGAAACTATCTCCTATCGTTCATCGCGGTTATCGTCGTCCAGGACGCTGAGGGAATGTCAGTCAGACCATGTCAACGACTGGAGCCAGAGTTACAAGGGCACTCACGAGAATTGCTTAACCAGATAGCCCTCTCCGCCATGCTCCATATTAATATTGTAGACGTAGAAACCGCCATCACTAGTGACAACCATGACCTGGGGGCTGCTGCTGCTCATCGCCACAACGCTGCGCAAGGGGCCAGCAGGCATCACCCGCGTGGGGCCTTGCGCAACTGTGGACTTGGGGATCTTGATATAGGCAAAGTCCCTCAGTGGCTCCCACATTTCTGTGACGGATTGAGGCAAGTATGATCCCATGACGCCGGCAACCCCGCGGCCCATAATCTGTGAAGAACGGCGAAGCATGCTGCTAAACGAGCCACTCTGCCTTCGATGCCCAGAATTGCTGCTGCCTGGTCCGTTATTTCCAGGCCCTATAAGGTCGACCGACTCGTTCTTAGACGAGTCTGCCGTGCTATTACCCGGAGACTCGGGATCATCATAACTCCGTGCTCGTGACCAGCGGTCCTGTCGTTGAGATCCAAGAGGCTCGATAGGCGCACCTGCTGGTGTCGTGTTTCCAGGGGGTGCCCCGAGGCGGAAAATGTGGATTGTATCCGAGGTTGAGGATACACAGAGAAGAGTGGAGCTGAGGTTGAAGGACATGCTGTATATGGTGGAAGGATAGGTGCCTCGCCGGAACTGGTAGAGCTTCTGGCCCTTGGGCACTGAGAACACACGAATAATAGTCCCCGTCTCACTGGCTGTGGCAAGCAGAGTTCCCTCATTATTGAGACATATAGAGCACAGCGGCGACCGGTGAGCTTCGATGACATTAACAGCCTTTAGCGCAACAGTATCAAAGACGAGAACTTCGCCCGACGTAGGGGAGACGTAGGTCGACTGTGGAGGGGCGTGAGCAGGCCGGCGCGCATCGGGGTCCTCGCGAGGTTTCGGTAGCGGATAAGCGATGAAACAGTTCTCGGAAGAAGGCGACAAGGCGCAGATGGCTGTTGGATTGGGCGACGTGGCGATGGTATGCAGAAGGCTCATGTTGCTAATATCGTAAAGATAGATTTCTTCCTCGAGGACGACGGCAAGGCGTTTTCGATTTAATCGGACAGCCAGAACAGCAGAAGGGAAGGTAAGCTCGCAAATAACAGAGGCCCTCTGAAGGACATATCAGCTATGCTGTCTAACATTGGCATCCAAGGCAACATACCTTGGTGTTCTGTATAATTAGATGGCGGGGAGAGAGGACGAGAGCAACAAGAGAGGTCGAGAAGAGCATCTCGATAATGGAGATGTTGTTCTCATCGCTGCTAAAAATGCGCGAGAAAGGATCTGTGTGATATATGCGAAACCCTTTGGAGGTGCCTGTCGGTGGGAGAAACCCCAAGTCAGCTGGGCCGGACCATGAAGCGCAGACCAGTCAGGCGCAAGACCTACCGACAGCAAGACAGCTGTGGTCTTGGTTGAAGGTGATGAAATTGAGTACTGGGTTCGCCATGATGGGGTGATGGAAAGCTAGCAGGAGTCGGCACGAGACAGGTTCGGTCGTATGTATGCGTTCGGTTGGCCGGACACGAAGTCGCGATCCAGAGGAGGTTGTTGGTGGAATCGAGGTCGCGAGACGAGAACCGCCTTGGGTCGATGCGACGAGAGCACGTAAGCAGAACAATCGCGCAAGAAACCTTAAACCAGCGCGCTGATCATGGCCCCAAGGAGGCGGTCTCGAGGTTGGCGAAGCCAAGTGTTGGTTGAACTAGCTCAGGCTGCTATCGAGAGGCTGGGAGGAAGAGCAGGCAATGAGGACTGCGCTGGGGCAACTCTCGGCGGCTGTTGACGGACCCAAGGCCGGGGCGATCGCGGAACTTTGCAAAAACCGGGGATATGCGGAAAGGAGGTATCAAGAAAATACGGAGAGGGAGAAGAGACTGCGACAATAAACGTCCAAGTATGAACTGACGATGATGATGAAAGCGATGCGGAGGACGGAGAGTCGGAGCTTAGGGAACCTGGAAAGCTAGTGGAGTGGAGGCTGAGGACTGAGGAGGGGAAGGCACGCTACCAACCTTCCTCAGTTACCACCTGCTCTGTTCAGGTGACTGAGTACCTTACGCAGCCGACAACTGCTAGCAGCTTAGACGATTGATGAATTCTTCAACAACACAAAATTTTGTACGATTTCAAATGATACCATCCCAAGATCATCGTTTCGAAGGCGATTCCGGAGGCAGGCCATACATATCACGTACATGCGCGCTAACGACAGCCCGGAAGCAAGTTAGCACCCTGTCGGTGGACCCATCGAGCGCACGCCGATGATACACAATTGCCTAGCATTTTCTGAGTCTTCACAACCTACATGTTTGCTGTCTTGTGTGAGTTAACGGGCCATCAACTAATTTCTTAAAGGGAGGACACCTATCCGACACATCTCTGGAGAGGAATCTCAGGTCGACGGATATGGCGAAAGAAAAACCTGTCGCTTTACGGGCGACCAAGACCCAGGCACTCGATGACCTGATTATGGGAGTAAGATACACACATATATCTGAGCAGCCCTTTGACAGAAGTTTCTGATGGTGCCCCTAGACAAACAGCAGTAGCATCGTCTCTAAGCGGAGTGTCGAACGACTTTACTACCCTAACGAGTTGCATTTTTTCCGCTACTTCGTTCCCAAGTTCCAACGGAGAGCTCCCCTCATTAACCGGGGATACTGGTTGAGGTTACGGGCTATTGATGTAATTGTGCGCGACTTCATTACATCCTCGAAACTTGGCCGCAAGAAGGTTGTTATTAACCTAGGCTGTGGAAGGTGAGTAGCCAAGCCCAACCTAGACCTACCTAGACACTGACTATCGCCTGAAAGCGATGTTCTCCCCTGGCAGTGTTACCATCGTTATGGAGACAGTTGCGAAGACACTGTATTCCTTGACGTTGACTATCCTGATCTGATGCGAAAGAAGCGAGCAATAGTTCTTGGAACACCAGAGCTCAGGGACTTGCTTGGACCCGAACCGTATGTCAGCGAGAAAGATACCGACCATGTACTTCTCCGCAGTGACAAATACTGCCAGATTGGATGCGACCTGCGAGAGCTTGACGCTTTGCGCCAATGCCTTGAAATATTCCTGCCCCTATCTGACTGTTCGGTACTCTTTGTTGCTGAGGTCTCGATAACTTACATGGACACAGCGTCGGCTGACGCTCTCATCCAGTGGGCCAGCTCCATTGGTCAAGGTATACCGGCCATCTTCTTGTTTAGGGCTTCATTGCATTAACTCTGATGCTTCATAGCCGAGTTCTGTCTTCTTGAGCAAATTCTGCCTCATGGCCCCGAGCATCCCTTTGCAAGAACCATGTTGAGCCACTTCAACAAACTCAACACTTCGCTCAAGTCAGTCCACCAGTACCAGACTCTTGAAAGCCAGCGGCAGCGGTTCGGGACCCGAGGCTGGCGCCATGTCGATCTTTGGGACCTCTGGGAAGCTTGGAATAGCGAGGTATTCCTCAGTTCAGCCGAAAGGGCCGCACTCGACGATATCGAGCCATTCGATGAGTGGGAAGAGTTTGTCCTGTTTTCACGGCATTATTTTGTCATGCACGCCACGGCCTACCAGGAAAGCGATCAAGCTGCTGGGCAGTACAGCTCATTACCTGTTCCTGAACGAGTTATCAAGGTGGATATGAACACGCTTGGTTCCCTAGGCGCCCCGAAACGTCGATTTGGCGCTCCAATGATGGCTACCAGCGCGGAAGGAGGCCAATACTTGGTCAACACATTGGGAATGGGAATAAGTGCAAGACTTGATTCCTGCGATGTGTATTCGGTCGAAGCGGGCAGTCTACCTTTCCAAATGGCGCCCATCGGGCCGTCCGCGAGATTGAGTCACACCCTCACAGATCTTGGATCTTCTGATGTTCTGCTTGCGGGAGGCCGTGCCTCGCCTGCTCGAGCTTTTGCGGACTGCTGGCTCTTTAATCAAGTCTCCAACAGTTGGGAGAAGACATTTGACCTTCCTGTCTCGCTTTTTCGGCATTCTACTGTCCGTCTACCAAACTCGTCTCTTGCTTTGGTTTTCGGTGGCAAGACAGGGCCATCCAAGATATCACCCAACTACTTTGTCTTCCACCCTGCTAAAGGGTGGCTTACATGCACAGTATCAGGCGTTATTCCTGAGCCTGTCTTTGGCTCCTCTGCTGTCACCTCAATCGACGTGGCGAGCAAGCCCGGAATGTTCCAAGGCTTGCTATCTGGAGGCATCAAGGAAGACGGGAAACTTAGTAACAACGCTTATATCTGGACCGTTGATGTCACTGGTTCCGAGGTAGGTTCACTCAGCGAGTATTGGTTCGGCTTTACTGACACCCCTTCCCAGCCATCTATTCATTTCGAGAGTGTGACAGACTTTGACAAACATGCGTGGGCACTATCAGTGTTTGGTGCTCAATCGGTTGATATGGGCCCTCTCACTGTCTTGTGCGGTGGTGTCGGACAAGACCCATCCTCGCAAGGGCAGACGGTCGCCTGTGTCTCTCTTTCTGGAGGACGACTTGTTACGTTTGCGGTGAGGTTGAGCGACAAGGTTGAGGAACTACCCTTCTTGGTTGGATCTTCGGTTATTTCCTTGAATTCTGGTCTTGTCATCGTTGGTGGAGGGGCTACGTGCTTCTCGATGGGAACATTCTGGGATACAAGTGTTTACACGGCTGACTTTACGAATGTCGTGTCCGATGCACCTGGTACACAACCAACCATCTGCAAGCCACTGAGTATTGGCTATACGGATTCGCCAAAGCTCACGCATCCCAGTACTGATGGTGTGAACCGACTTATGCCGCAGGGCAAGGCTACGATCATGACAATACCACGCGTCCAGTTGAAGTCAGGAACTAGCATGGAGAAGCTGATCCGAGAAAGAAAGCCGGTCATCATCGAAGGGCTGGACCTGGGCGGATGCGTAGCGAAGTGGACGCCAGAATATATGGTTCAGCGTTTGGGCGAGACTAAAGAGGTACGTTTGATTCTATGTCTGGAATCTAAATAGTGTGCGTAATGTGGGTGTGCTAAAGGCGCCTATTCTCAGGTCATCGTCCACGAGTGCCAAACCACCACAGGCAAGCTGGACTTCAACTCCAAGAACTTCCGCTACGTCACTGAGACGTTCAAGCAGTTTATGGACAAGGCGGCAAGGGGAGAGGGGTTATACCTCCGTGCTCTGTCAGAAGAAAAGCCTTCCGAGGCACCGGCGAATCTTGTAGAGGACTTTCCCTCCCTTGCAGAGGATTTTCGGCTTCCGAGAGAGCTCGACTACATCAGTGAGCGGCTGTTTAGCTCCGTATTAAGAATATCCGGACGTGCCAACATGTGGTTGCACTACGATGCAAGTTACCCCTGGAGAGGTTGAAATGAATGGAGTGGCTAACTTTACCCCCAGGTCATGGCCAACGTCTACACACAGATTCGTGGTTCGAAACGCATGATACTGTTCCCACCTACAGATGTCAGGCACTTGGCATTCGCGCCTGGTGCCTCGAGTTCGAGCCTGGATGTCTTTTCTGCCCTTGACCAGCACCAGCTAGCGTTGACTCACCCGTACGAGGCGATGCTGAATCCGGGCGACGTCCTGTTCCTCCCTGGCATGTGGTTTCACACGGCGACCCCAACGGCAGATTTGAGCGTCGCCGTCAACGTCTTCTTCCGCGATCTGGAGAGCGGGTATTCAACAGGCCGGGATGTGTATGGCAACAGGGATCTGGCGGCGTACGGGAAAGGGAGACAGGATGTCGCACGTATAGCCAAGAGCTTTGAGCGGCTGCCCCCTGAACTTCGTCACTTCTACCTTGCTCGACTTGCAGACGAGCTGTTGCACGAGCAGGCCTGATGCTGACGGAGAGATGACAGGTCCCAAGGATGTGTGTGGGTGACAAGGTATCAGAGATAGAGCTGCCCAAGACGTATCGTATCTACGCAGGCAAGGGCGGCGCCGAAATTTTATCAGAATCGACGCCAATCTCGAGTGGGAATAGCCGGGTTACTTAAGCTTGCCGAAACCTGGTGGATGAATTACGCCGCGCATGGGTTCCTGAGTGCCCGTTGGGAACGGTCAGACTTTGTGAATGCGGAAAGGCTTTCGCCTGCGGTGAGGTCAGAGCGCGATTTTGGCTTTGAGATGGAGGTCGAGGAATCTCCCCTTGGGTGGTTTGGTGATAGAGACGAGCTCGGCGCCCCTTGCAGAAGCTGGGTTAGTGAGCCGCCCGTGCTCTTCTCTTGCACGACATCATCAATCAATGGATGCCCGCGCGTCCGACGATCCACCCCGAATGCTCCCCTAGATCTCATTTTTTTTCCTCGATGCGATACGCCAAAAAAGTGACGGGTAAAAAACCCGGACAGACCCGCCCCTAACGAATCAACCATCGAGATCAGATCCATCTGCTCCTGGACACACGGGCCAGTCTCGCCTCCCCCGTCCCGTCACGCCCAGATCACGAAAGCAAAGCAAAACCCAACCTGCCAATCCATAGGATGGAGGGAGGTCGAGACCAAGTTCTTATGGAGCAGACGGTCAAGCGTGCAGCGCGGGACCAACCCAGCACTCGGGCCCAGCAGAAGAAGCAAAACGCTGCCTTGGGCGGGCCACATCGTACCATGGCTAAGTGACAGAGGGCCTCAAGACACGGGAAACAAGTTCATGCGGGATGTCGTTGCCACGACGTGGGCTGGGCGCAACCATGGAAAGAAGTGAAACAAAGGGAGAAAGTTGGGTGCGGAATCAAGTCAGCCGCCAACAATGCAATGTCCGCCTCATCCATGCACAAGGCTTGCTGGCTGGACCAGATTCTCAGCACGTCTTTTCACAGACAAGCAGATATCGTCCGCTGAACAGGCATTATGCCCGCTCGATAAGAACATTGACGGCCGAGGCCTAGCTGGTGGCGCTACAGGATGGACCTGAATGAGCCTTGTGGCCGGGGCGGAACTGAGGCTCGGACCAACAACATCTGTGACCAGCGCCAGGAACCAAAACTCTGATGCTAGCGTCTTCCCAACCAGCGCATGGAGGGAGATTCGAAAAGGGAAAAAGGACCGGAGAGGAGGGAGAGGACACACGAATAGATCGAGGAACTGTGAAAGGGGGTAGCTGCTGACCCTCTCCCCTCAACCAAGCTAAGCGTTTCTGGCCGTTTCTGATGCCCCATTCCAGGCGAGGTCTGAGCTCTTAGACAAGATTCCGAGTACCAAGCAATCGTTTGAAGGGATCGACACGCTGACCCGCCTGTGATCTTGGCTCCCAAGATACATCAACCACGAGCTTCCGAAACATGCGGTGCAGACGGCATGATAGAATGGGCAGAGCAAGACTCTAGAATGGGCGCCTGCTGTCCCACAGGACGCGCGGTATACTTTTTACATCTAGATTTCAAAGCGGCCGGCCTCGACTAGGCTCCGTCGCTCCCGCACGAGAGGCAGTGGGAGGCTTGACACAAGACGCCATTCAATTACCACAATATGCAAGCTTTGTGAACCCCCCCTCCCCTTCGACGGTCTCTGTGCTCTTGTCAGCTCTTCCCGTGTAAACAATGCCCAATCTCAATAATATCACCAGCAACCCTCACCAGCACACGCCTTAGCGTCGTTCAGCAAGCCACAGCGTGCAGATCATGAACAAGCAAAGAACCAACCCTGCCTGCTGCAGCGAGCCCCAACCTTTTCTGCACTTCTGGTCGGCACCGAGTGTCAGATGCTGATACAGATACAGATCAGATCATCTACCCAGGGCTCCCAGCAGTCAGGGTCGCCGATCGACGTCGAGCTGCCAAAATCTCTACGTAGGGCAATCCCTGTCCTCCAGTTTTCACAGGCCATGCTCTATCTGTATCGTCGTTTCAATCTCCCGACGACATGGTTGGGCGGACCCTCAGCTGTCTCCAGCAGGTTCCACACATCACTTCATCGTGACATCGTTTCTCTTTCTTGTACATCGATCGGAGAGCCCGTGCAGAGATATCCTAGCTTCTATTCCGGGACACAAGCGGAAGCGTCGTGAAAGGCACGGGAGCCACGTCAACACCCACAATGCCGGGGCATCTTGTCCTTGTTCACCCCCTCGCTCTCAGGCCCCCCTTCGATGTGCCTTCTATGTCATTATGTTTTTCTTTTTCCTCTCTTGTGTTTGCCATCCCATCATTCAAGGACTCCCTTGGCAAAGTGGTGCTAGCCTAATAGCTCAAGACAATCCTCAGAGGAGTGCAGCCTCTTGACCTTCGTCATGGCTAGTGCTGTTTGGGCCTCTTGTGCAATGCCAAGCCTGCGTTTTCAACTCCCAAGGTGCCCGAAGTTGACGAATAGCAACGACAGGAATCCAAGGGCCAGCTTGTTTCTCAGACATTGGCCTCTCCCGTCTTCCCCGCTCTCCCTGCAGCATTGTCCCAGTCCATGCTGGCCTCCCCGCTCTCAGCTCTCAGCTCCCTAGTTCACTTGGCCATGACAGGAAGGCAGAGGGAAAAAGAAAAGATGTGACAAAACCTCCGGCCCAAGGCCTCGAGTCCCAACCTTAGGTAACGTTAACCTGGTCTACGGATAGCGAGGGCTTGTAGTATTGTTGATCCACGACGTACCTAGGGGATGCTCCTTTCATCTCACATGAAAGCACGCATCCAATTGCACTGGCTAGATGAGCATCTCCCAGCTCTCCTCGGAGCTTTTGTCACTCCTCGGCAGAGCCACCCCGTCACGTTAGTGACTTGACGAAGCATGTTGACAGCTTTGCCGACACTAGTGGAGGTATCCCGCGCCCGTTGTACGAATTCATGGCTTGATTAGTGCCCTCGCCTTGATCAGCACCGCAGCCCTCAAGCCACGGCTGTGCTGCAACCTTGCCTCCATTGGCCAAGTCCAAGGAGAGATCGCATCTGCAGTCCAGTTCCGACGGCCCCCGATTGAGCACCAAGCCCACCACACTAGCATCCCCCATGTCCAGGTCTGTTCTGTTAGTGCCAGTCACAGAATGAGGACTCGACGTGCATCTGGCTCCCTTGGGGCAAACCCAGAGGCCCCAACTGCTGGATGGGCAACCCACCTCAGGTGAATGCGAATGGGAAGTGGCTAGACCGACATGGCAAAACTCCGCCAGAAGCAATGCGCAAATGCCTAGTCCCTGGCACGTATGAGTCGGTTAAGAACCTCCTGTGTCCCGTCACGTCTCCTCGGGTCAAGTAAGAATCGTCTTCTTCTCTCAGCACGGCGGCGGCAACTCACAGTTGCTCCCCCTCGGGCCACTCCTTTCCAACATGTCTGCCCAGGACCTACTTCATGAGTACCAGGGCCACATCGTGCCCCAGAGCTACAATGCTGGTTTCGTAGCTCTCAGCTACGTCGTCAGTCTTGTCGGCGCTGGCTCGACGCTCGAGCTCATCAACCGACGAACGGGCCTTCGGGGTCTTTTCAATCAGTACGCCTCTCCCTCGACATTGCCGAGTCTAGAACCCCATCAGATAAGACATTGACCATAACAGCCTCCTACTTATGAGCTCGGCCGTTACTATGGGGGGAGTGTCCATCTGGTGTATGGTAGGTAATCGTTCTGCCTATGTTTAATCACCTCCCATGGCTTACCAAACCTTCCACCTCGCAGCATTTCATCGGCAACCGAGCCATCGACCTCGCCAACGGAGAGCCGGAGATGCAAGTTGCGTACTCGAGTGGGTTTACCGCCGTCTCATTCTTCGTTCCCATCCTGGTTCTCTTGACTGCCTTCATCGCCGTTGGCACCAACAATACCGTTTCATGGTGGAGGCTTATCAGTGGTGGTGTCCTCTGTGGCACTGCTGTCTGCGGAATGCACTACCTCGGCAACGCTTCCATCGATAACTATACATGCGTTTATCGACCTGCCTATGTCGTCGGATCTGCCATCATCGCCGTCGTGGCGAGCAACGTTGCCTTGGCCATGTTCTTCGTTTTTAGAGCTATGTGGGCCAACTCATGGTGGAAGAGAGCCATCTCGGCTGTGGTCCTCGCCGGTGCAGTATCAGGAATGCATTGGTGTGCCGCCGTAGGAACCCGTTACCGTTTGGTCAAGATAAAGCCCGAGGGCAATGAGCCGTCGAGGACCGCCACAGTGGTCGTTGTCATCTGCCTGGTAAGTCTATGACTTTGCTCAACCTTGGACGGATGTCGCTAACCTCGAACAGTCGCTAGGGGCCTGTTTCATCATCGCAGTGTCAGCCGTTCTCAGGGCGAAAAACATGAGGAGGTCAGCCCTCCGCGCCCAGCAGATCACACTTGCTGCGGCCGTTTTCGACAAGGCAGGAAGAATCCTCGTGGACCCGGATGGATACATTCCCAGCACGGTCGTTACCGACTCCTTTTTGGAAAAAGTAAGAGCCAGGCTTCATCATACACGTAGTTCAACCACTAATCAGTGCAGAATACCAAGGAGGGATTCAGCATCGGTCACTCCTTATTCCATTGGATGTTCCAAGCATCGAGAAACTGGGGCATGATCTCGAGCCTTGTTGGGGGTATGAAGCAGCACATATCAGAACTTCCTCACACTCGTACCCACAAGGACGGGCGCCACGGCATCCAACTTGTAAGCGAGCATGGTGAGATGATCGAGGGCTATGACATGATCTTTCGAGAACTCTTCTGCCTCGCCGCCGCCGCCCTGGCTGACCGACTTCGAGAAGACCTTGCTTCGATTGGAGTCTTGTGGGACGAGATTCTGCCTACCGGTTCGAATGGCAGACGAGCACGACCTCAACTGCGGAAGCCATCTAGTGCAGGTGTCATCACTTCAGATGGTAGCGATGCCAACGAGGACAGCCATGGCAGCCTCGACCTGGCTGAGAAGGGCGTGGGTGCCTGGCAACAAGCTTATGGACGCGGGTCTTTGATGTTTCTGGTCCACCGCACCGAGTCGGACCGTGATTCTGAGCGATTCGTATCAGCCGGCTATCGCTTTGCCGAGCTGCACCAGGTCAGTGACATTATCAGGTCAAGCATGCAGATTCAGAGTCACGAATTCGAAACGAAACTCCGAGACATGTCGACCTACACGAGCGAGCAGAACCAGAACCTCCCAGGCGTTCATCTCGGCTTCTTCGCGATCCGGGCTCGGGTAAGCTCTGGATTCGAGGTTCTGGTTCGAAAGGGTGCACGAAATCTCCTTCCGACTATGCCCCTCCCGCTCAAGTCTCTTGAAGACTGGCACATGCATTACCTCGCAAAGTTTGATAACATGCCGGTATCGAAAATTGCTCAAAAATGCAAAGAAGACTCCCAACGAAGCACTCGGGAGGCGGAGTTCGCAGGACAGCTCACAGAGACCATCACGTCTTTGCGAGAATGGACCCAAGATCCCCTTTTCGATGATGCAGTCCTGACATCGACGACAGTTCGCATCCCTTGTCGCGGAGAGGAAGGAAGGGCGGGAGCGACCATGATAGCGATGCGACTTGTAATCCCCATTCATTCGGTCCTGACCAGTCCCAACTGCGAGTTTGTGCCCCTCGGTTTCTTCAAGATGCGCCAGGTGTCGGAGCCATTCTATCAGGAATTTACACGAGGCGTCCATCGTGAATTCGGTCATGTCGTCAAAGTAGCAGATCGTCGCGGAGGGCCCCCAGACAGCGGAGCAGGATTGTCGTCTAACTTGTGGCCATTTGGTCGATCAGACCCTCCAAAGGGACCTCGACGGAAAGGGAAATCGATGCCAAGCATTGCCGGGAGGCGAATTTCATCACCCGACTCTACAAGATCAAGTTCGACTATTAACCTCTGCCCACCTTCCGACGTCAACCGGACCCGTTCGATCGATTCAACAGATGGCTCTGGGACATATCAAACTCGAGATGAATCGCCTCAGGCGGCGCCGTCCTATGGCGGTATTATGGTATTCCAGGAGATTACTATTGATGTTGAGGAAGGAAAGGAGGCGGGAAGGGTCCAGAGTAAGGGTTCCGAAAGTTCGGACACCATCACAATCGAGAAAACGAACTCCAAGACGTCTCCGGCAGCAGGTATCGAGCTGCAGTCAATGGGTCACATCGGAACCAATGTGCAGGCCGATGTAGGGGCGCGCAATGGAGCGGCCCATTTCGCGTCGTTTGTGGATGTTTTGTTTGCAGAGACAGTGGAGAGCCGCTGAGATGAGGAACGCAGGGTTCCACCCAGGAGTAATTTGTGCGCTCGCACGCATTGATGTGAATATCTGTATATTGCATGCCCCTCCCGGATCGTCCAAGATTCCCCAATGAAGGATCTGGAGACGTGTTGGGCTGTTGATTCGATGGCGTTGGTTGGTTGGTTGGTTGGGGCGGATGAAAAGAATGGCAATAGACGGGACCAGGAGAAAAGATACCTTGTACATAACATTGGTCGCGGTTCGAACCGGAATAATGGATCAGGCAATTGATGATTTTGTTGAAGACCGAGACTCCGGAGAGCATCAGCTGACGGGACAATGTCCATGCGAGTGTCCGCAAGGCCCGGAGGGTTGATGTTGCGGGGAGTTGCTTTTGCGATTTTGGGGGAGAAGCGAAAATGAGATGGGGGAGGAGAATGGGGGTTTGAGTGGATGAAGGAAGGGCTGAGCGGGGCTGCTGATTGGTGGGAAAACGTTGCCTCAGCCGTGAGAGCGGATGCCCCCAATATGCGTTGCATCAGCAGGCAAGTGTAGCCTGCCCACCCACCTGTATGTATGTATGTATGGACGTATGTAACTACTGCCTCACCCGCTAGCCACGAGGCGTTGAAAGGCAACGGAATGGGATGCATGCGGTAAGAGGCGGATGAGTATCGGATGCATGCGAGGGACAATCCGGAGCTTGAGAGAATGGAAAATACAAGGCACAACGGCACAGTTTCCCCCATTGACAGATGGCAATGCCCCCAAAGTTGAGAGCACTCAGCCGCCAGCCAACAGGAACAAGGGTCCACACAAGCATTGGAAGTGATGGGACAAGAAGCGACCAAACTACCCCTGTCCTAGCGGATCGAATCTCCAATTCCCCTCAAACGGCACTTGTATCCATCCATGAGCCGGCGTTGGACCTCGTGATGAACAAAGACCGTCAACGACTCCATTGTCAAGCCAGAAAAAGTACATCTTGTTACGCATCTACACAATTCAATTGGCCAGCTGCTTTTCTCCCCGGGCCGAACGCGGGATAAAACCTTGAGGGGACGAGCAGAGGGAAGCCGCCGTTCCTACGAAGTTCCCACCTTCCCCCACAACAATTGATCCAGTGACGTACCAGAGGGCAGCAGGGCAGGGAAGGTACAAGCCAGACTGAAGCTGCGCTCCCGGTCTTGCATGTGTCAAAGCGAAAGAAGTTGACTCGACCCGAGTCGCGACTCGCGCACATCAGCTTCTCACTTTTCAGTTTCCCCCACTCTCCTTTCATTTTCTTTCATTAGTTCTCTAGTTTCCACCTCGATTCCTTTTCTTCTCTCATCATCTTTCTCTCCTCCTTCGTAATGCTTCGTTGGTGACCATCTTCATCATTCTTCCTCTTAAACCTTGGGGATTCACCTACCCTACCCTACTATCCTCCCTCGCCGAGATACCCGCGAGCTCTCCCTAATCACTCTCGCGATATTTTGAATACCTACAGTTACCAATTGCTTTATCTGCGCCCTAGGAGCACTTGCTCTTCTCGAATCCCATACTCTCTAGCATCGTCTTGCGCTCCGGCTTCAGCTTAAGCTCCAACCTCAGCCCCAGCGCGGCTTCAAGCTCGCCATGTCGCCCGCCGGCGGGGCAAGATCCGGCATCTTTCGCCGCTTCCTACTCCCCGGTGCTGTTGCTACATCTGGTGCTGTCCTACTTTACAGCTACCGACCGCGCGATTTCACTGGACATTCGTCTCCCGCTGTTCCGCCCCCTACTTTCGGCGCAGATGGCACCTTCAAGCTTCCTCGGTTCCCTCGCGTCAAGTCGCGCAACGAACAATTAAACCACCTTCGCGAGAGCTCCCGCCCAGACGTTCAGGAGTATGATATGCTCATTATTGGAGGCGGCGCCACTGGCGCTGGCGTCGCCCTAGACGCTGCTACTCGTGGCCTCAAAGTTGCTGTGGTCGAGCGTGATGACTTCAGTAGCGGTACCAGCAGCAAGAGCACCAAACTTGTGCACGGCGGAGTGCGCTACCTCGAAAAGGCAGTTTGGAACCTCGACTACAGTCAATACATGCTGGTCAAGGAGGCTCTCAAGGAGCGCAAGTATTTCCTCCAGACAGCGCCTCACCTGAGCTCCTGGCTACCCATCATGCTACCCCTGGACAAGTGGTGGAAAGCACCCTACTACTGGGCCGGTACCAAGTTCTACGATTTCCTGGCTGGCAGTGAAGGCATTGAAAGCTCCTACTTCCTCACCCGAAGCAAAGCTCTCGAGGCCTTTCCTATGCTAAAGCCAACAGACTTGGTTGGGGCTCTCGTCTACTATGACGGTGCCCACAACGACTCGCGCATGAATGTTTCCATCGCCATGACTGCCGCTCTCTATGGCGCAACCGTTGTCAACCACGCCGAGGTCACGGGCCTCTTGAAGGATGATCAGGGCAAGCTCTGCGGCGCCAAGGTCAAGGATCTCGTCGCAACCAAAGATGGTCAGCCTGCGGAGGACATTACAGTCCGTGCCAAGAGTGTCATCAACTGCACTGGACCCTTTACCGACTCGATTCGCAAGATGGACGACCAAAATTGCAAGGAAATCGTCGCCCCGGCTTCTGGAGTTCACGTTATTCTACCTGGTTATTTCAGCCCTGGAAAGATGGGCTTAATCGATCCCTCAACGTCAGACGGTCGAGTTATCTTCTTCCTCCCCTGGCAAGGCAACACTATCGCTGGCACCACCGACTCCCCATCCACTATTTCGCCAAACCCTCTGCCTGACGAGGAGTCGATCGAGTGGATCTTGAGCGAGGTTAGCCACTATCTGTCTCCTGAAATCAATGTGCGACGAGGTGATGTCCTCGCTGCTTGGTCCGGTATTCGCCCCCTGGTCAAGGATCCCAAAGCTAAAAACACGGAATCCCTGGTTCGCAACCATCTGATTGATGTGGCTCCATCAGGCTTGCTCACCTGCGCTGGTGGTAAGTGGACAACCTACCGTCAGATGGCCGAGGAGTGTGTAGATGCTGCTATCGATGAGTTCAGGCTTAAGCCCCAGCCAGTCCGGGATGCTCCTCGAGTCAGCGGAACTGAGATGATTGACGACGGTGCGATCCTCGACGGCACATGCCAAACGCACAAGGTCCGACTGGTTGGTGCCCACGGCTTTAGCAACACTCTTTTCATCCCCCTCATTCAACACTTCGGTGTTGAGACTGAGGTAGCAAAGCATCTGACTGAATCCTATGGCGATCGTGCCTGGACTGTTGCCTCTCTCTGCAAGCCCACCGACCAACGATTCCCTGCTCGCGGCGAGCGTATCTCCCAGCTGTACCCCTTCGTTGATGGTGAGATTCGCTACGCCGTTCGACACGAGTATGCCCAGACCGCTGTTGACGTCCTCGCCCGGCGCACACGATTGGCGTTCCTCAACGCCCAGGCTGCTCTCGAAGCCCTTCCCAAGGTCGTGGATGTCATGACTGAAGAGCTCAAGTGGGATCGCCAAAGACAAGATCTCGAGTGGAAAGAAGGTATGTGTTGTTGCCTTGTCCCCCTCTGCTTCTGCCTATTGTGGGATGTCTGCTAATCTCACTCCTCTAGCTGTTGCCTACCTGGAATCGATGGGTCTACCAAAGCCCATGCTCACAACGACGCGTAAGCAGGTCGAGCAAGGCAAACTCGACTTTGCCAATTCCCTTGAGTGGAAGATGTATTCGCGTCACGATAAGCCTTCGGAGGACGATTGAGGGGTTGCCTAGCTGCGAGAACAGCCACACGAACAACCAACAGGCGGCTGGGATGTCGATCGAATTGATGCATCATACAGAAGGCGCCATCCTCGTCTCCAAGCAGTCACGAGGCTGGCTCTCTTGAGTCGGGCTGAGTTTAGCATCAGCAGACCTCAGTGAAAAGGGGTTGGAGGGCATCACACCGGAGCATCAGCCCCGGAGAGGCGAAGGACACCATTGATTGAGGACGTAAAAGTATCTACTTGGTATTCAACTTGGATAGATAGCATCTCCTCCCATTGGAAAGAATAAGAAATAGGAAATCCAGACTGGATCTGAGGGTGATCATCTCGCTCACCATCGACTCGAGACATTCCACAGGATGCTCAACTGACATGTTGCTGACGCCACTCATACCCCCCCTGCCAAGATTCAGCTCTAGGTCAGGCTACTCTTGATAAGCACCTTGGGCGTGGTCTGCACAGTATATCAACTTCACGAATGTGATGGCCGAGATAGGAAAAGTGACGGGGCAGCTTCTTTTTGCATCTTTTAGACATTATGTCTAGTCAATTCCCTCCTAACCAGAAGGGGAGGTATCAAGATATGCCATGGCTACCTGGGCGGACAAGACTGCCTGTCTGTCTGTCCTTCTCTTTCTTTTCCGTAACCTCATCCAATATGCGTAAAAAAATTAAAAAAGGCCGTATCATCGTCAGACCAGTAATCCAGGGCATCCCATTGCGCCTGCTTGGTCGTTTATCGCCCCGTGTAAATGCAGTCTCATCGTTTCCTGAAAACCCCCAGAAAGGCCTGGTGCGTACACCCAGAGCCAAATAGTCTCGCCAAAGAAGAGAAGAACCCGGGCTACCCAAACCGATAATGCTGTTCCGTGAAAAACAAAACCACAAATGTATCCACAACGCCTCGCCTGCTATACGTCGCCATGACCTTCTATGAGTATCCTGTATAATGTTCGTGCATGAAACAAAGACCCAACACTGGATAAAACAAAGTTGGGGAAAACAAAGCAAAGACAAGAAAAGGGCAAGACGAGGACGGTCGTGTCAGAGAGCACCTCAGATCGCCGTCTCGTACTTGCTCATCGAAGAGGACGAGCCAACACGGAAAACTCGCTGAAGCAAGCTAGCTTTACTGCCGTTGGCCCGTCTGTAGCTGAGAGCGATAGCGTCACATCCTTCGCTAGAACCCACGGAGGAACGGCTTGGGGGAAAGTTCCGTCGGTCCAGTTCAGCGTCCCATCCGTACATGTCCTGGATGGGGGAGGCATAGCGGAATGACTCTCTGTCCAAAGTCGTTGGAGGACACGACATGTCCCCACTACTATGGATGGGAGTTGGTAGATAGTTAGACACGTCGCTCAATGGTGTCGAACAAAACATCATGCTTTCTTCATCGCTATCCGCTGCGAGTGAAGAGGTTGAAAGTGATGCTACAAGGGGGCCAGAATGGTAGTAAGAGGTTGGCGCCTTGTGTTCTTGTCCCTTACATGCAGGTGTGCTTGTTGGCTGCAAAGAAGCCATCGGCTCCGAAGTCTTGGGAATTCGTCTTCTCATCCTGATATTCTTCTGGACAAGAGTTGTTTTCCCGCCGCTTCGAGCAGATTCCTGTCTTGCGGCCGTGCCGTCCCTAGAGCCACCATCTTGTCTGTGGTCAGGGTTGCGGTTCCAACTGACGTCTGTCTGGATGGAGCCAGGCAGTAGGTGACCAGGGTGCGAGCTTTCTGGCCTCTGGTCCTCTTGCGAGTCCTCATCAGTCCAGTCAGCTTGGTTGGGCGATTCAGGTAACGACACGACCTGTGACCCTCATAAAGAGTCGTGATGCAGGTGAAGGCCTTCCGGAGCGGGGTGAGATGATGTAGGGGTAGAGCGAGTCCTTGAGCTCTTTCTGTTGAAGCCAAGCTTGGCACCCATCTTCTTCCAGCCTTTGTTGTGCGCGGCCACAGCACGCTGAAGACCTCCGGGAGAGGTGGTGAAGCCCCATTCTGAGATGGGCGGGGTTGTCGGAGGAGTCATTGGCTCCATGCCAGGGGGGGAGTTGCAGTCGCTATCATCGGTCAAAGAGTCGGACTCCATGTGGTGCATCGAATTCATCGATCGGACTGGTGCGCCCATGCGGCTGTTGCTGTTGGAAGATCGGCGGGATCCACGGGCATGCTCATCTGAAGGTCCATCAAGCTGCATGGGAGCGACGGACTGGAGGAAGGGGACCAGCAAGGAGTCGTTCATAAGTTCATAGAGGATCCGACCTGTTTCAGCTAACTGTGATGGATGCGGGGGAGCAGGGCCGCAAGGGAGGTTGAGCAGCTCATCACGGATGCGAGCGGGTATGTTGACCTCTCTCGGGGCGCACGGGATGATGTAGACCTGCATAAGCTTCTCCCATAAAGCACAAACACGGTCGTGGTTCTCTTGAGTTGGGTTCGGGTTATCGGCAATCATTTCATTGTAGATGGCGGTATAGCGTTGAGAGTCGAGGGTGAATTCAAGGCTCTCCATGCAGTGGTTGTTGGAGAGGTAAGCCATGAAGGCAGTAAGGCTCCAAGGTGGCGAGGCGACATCGAGGAGGATTTCGGCCAAGGACGGCGGTCGGGAGCCCAAAGCACCATTGGGTGTTGAAGTACCGGACATGAAGGCCTCGCTCATGGGCCTCGAAGGAGCGGAATCGACGTCGAAGAAGTCCTCAAAAGCGGAGGAGGGCTGGGGGGATGGCGGTGGTAGAGTGGGACTCAGGCACTCGGGAGATTGCCTCCGCGAACGCGACAAGCCCATCTTTCTAGGGTTGGGGCGCTCTGGTGCGTCCCAAGCCGTGTAGCAGAATGTTGAAAAGTTCAAGCAGAAGAACAGATCGAAGTTCTGAAGCGTTTATGAGGGAGGGGACCGGTCCAAGTAATATGGGTGCGGACGGAGTGGAGAAGGAGGTGTCGGCCGAAGCGGGTAATCGATGTCTGACGCAGTTAGACTGGCGTAGATATTGATATGCTGGAGGCAGAAAGAGGCGCCGAGTCTAGAAGTAGGGCTGCCTCAGGGACGATAAGGCCAGGGGAGCGCCTGTCGATGTAGATCAAGGAGGAGTATGCTAAAAGGCGGCCGCAATGGTGACGACAGATATGCGGAGGAAGGTGGCTTTGTCAAGGCGTCAATCCGCACCACGAGGAACCAAAATTGGGTTTAAAGGGTTCCAACAGCGAGGGTCCAGGGACGAATCGCGGAACAAAGGAGCGAAATGTCCTAACGAACAGGACGGAGAGCGGAATTGGTGATGGGACGAGATGGCAAAGCAGCTGTCTAGGGGTTGGCCGGCGTGACGTTTGGAGGACAATCAGTCCCGAAGCGGTGATGGCGCAAGGTCGAGTCGAGGCCGTCGAACTTGAGGTGCCGAGGTTGCCAGGAGGTCCCAAGGGACTGGAATGCGATGGTCGTGGAAGCCGCGAGCCAGCGAATGGAGTCGGTCGGCGGCGGGACAGGTCGCAGACGGATCGCGGATGGTGGGTTATGCCAAAGGGCTTGGCATGAGCCAGCGAGGATCGAGAGGAGCGAGAATGTCAAGGTTAGACGAAGACGACGAGAGTTTAGTGGCGTGGAGTCGGTCGTGCGTCTATCGAGCGGACAGCCGAATGTCTGGAGCGAGAGACCTGGCTGGGAAAAGAGACACAGTTGATGTCAGGAATGCGGACCTGGGGATTCCAAAGTGTAATAATGGTCCAGACCCAAGGTGAAGGCGGAGGTGAAGGAAAAGAGCGTGGGCGCGGCGGGCGTATGCACGGCGTCGGAGGAGCGCTAAGGTTCAGTCGAGGGCGGCAGATCTGCTGGCTGGTTGGCTGCTCTGTCCTGATTTAGGTTTTGGGATCTTCGGAGGAGAGGGAGGGGAAAGTAGTTTACAGTTGAAGCATGGAGTGATGCGATCAGGTATGTTAATGATGCGTCTATCGCTTGGGGAACAATTGCGATAAGAATGAGACAGGCAATGTTGATGGATGTGCCTGATGGTCGAGAGCGAAGCTGTAGAGGCTGCGTGTGTCGTCACTCGTGATTTGCGGGAACAGACCCAGAAAAAGGAAGGCGACCAGAACGGGTGACGGGGGTTGGGGCCGAGCTTGTTTTAAACAGAAGACACCCGATGGGTTTTTTTTTTCCTTCGTCTTTTTTCCTCACCATTGGTGAATGAGGAGAAGCCAGATGGGACAGAAAGAAGCCAAGGGTGGAGGTGAGTGTGGAGATGAAGAGGACGGGATAGAAGGGACAGAACCAGGATAGGTAGAAGAAGGAGTCAGTGAGGTAGGTGTAGATGGAGCCCCAGGCGTGTGTTTAACCGAAACGACGTCAACAACAGGCAAGAGGGAGGGACGGCAGGTGCGAGTGGAGGGTACGATTGCAGCGGAGGGAGCGAGGAAACCAGACAATCGGGAGACGACCGGGTTACCGTAAGGGACGGAAGGTACGACCACGGTGGGCACGGGGTGCGGGCATGTGCCAAGCCTACGTAAGAACAACCCGCAAAGAAGGGAAGGGTAGAAAGAAAAAGTCGATTAAACCCAGACGCGACCGGGGAGAGAGGGACTAGACAGAGACAGCCTGCCAGGCGGAGGTGGAGGCGAAGGCGGCGGCGGCGAACGGTGGCGGCGACAACGACGACGATGGAAGGTGCAAGGAAGGAAAGGGCCAGCCAAGCCAACCCTGACACAGCCAATAGAACACACGAACCATCCAAGCCACGATGGTCGGCATGACTCCACACAGATCAAATTCATTGCATTGCACGGGATGGATCTCCATACGTAAGGTACGTACCCTTGTCGAGCATCCCGTCGGCACAGGTTGGCTGCCCAGGCTGATTGCTTGGCTCGCGAGGGCTGGTGACTGTCAGGACTAGCAGGGGTCACACAACAGCTTGCTCCATTATGGGTACTTGAACAGGGGTTCGGTTCGCAGTCTGGCGCTTGAAGGGGGGAAGGCATCCAGTGGTCCTTTCTTGTGCCCTTTTTCTTTGACAGGGAAAACACCAAAGCACTGAGAGTGTGCCACTACTACGGTGCAAGGCTTCCTCGATTGGTAAAGGGGTACTCAATGCTTCTCCAGAGGGCCAACGGCAGTGCACAGGTACGTGTCCCATTCTCTCTTGCTCCCGTCCCAGTGGGGAATCCGGCCACTGGTGTGAGATCTATCTAGGTGGACAATAAATGGCAAGCTCGCAGAATTCCCCAATTCATCACATCATCCAACGTCGACGAAAAAGCCTGACAACCTGACGATGCGGAGGAGAACGGAGCGCATCGCTTCTGATTCAGGCACGTGGCTGAATTGACATTTGGGCCATGATGGCTCGTGGAAGCGAAAAAGTTCAGTCAATCCCGGACGAATATCTTCAGTCAGGCAAGTCACGGACAACGCCGAGAGCTATGTTGGCGCTCGTGCGATTATGTAAGGCGCCTATACACCAACAGGTAAGGCTCGAGCGCTGGCAGGTCCGAGGCGAGTGTGGCGAATCAGTGTGGCCGGACCGTGACGCAGCCAAGGGCGAAACGAGCAACGAAAAACCTACAGACGTGTAAGCGCAGTCGGCGGGCAAGAGGAACAACATAAAAACCACGACGATGCCATGGAGACAGAGGCGATCACTGATGCTCCACACGATATGCAAACATGCATGTTTTGCTAGGAGTGAGCTCGTCTGTCTCGTCCTACGGGAATACGATCGGGCACCACGGTGATCCCACAAGGGTTCGTTCGTCAAGCCAGCCCGGCAAAGCCACTTACTTGGTGGGCCTGAAAGCCCGAAGGGCCCGCGGGCATGACACAGAAAGGGTGAGATTCACAACAAGGCCATGACAAGGCAGTGGAGAGGGTCAACTAGAAGGACGCTAGAAGGGCGCGAAGGGGGCCAATAGTGGAGGCTCATTATCCAGAGCAGGCTGCGAGTCCCAGTCACTGGACTAAATGAAGTTTGCTCATCCCGCGCCTTGCTGTGGTCCTTGTCCCAGACTGTTTGTCTCGCCACGCCCAGCTAATTCTCCCAATTCTCCCTTTTCGTCGCCATGAAAGCCCGAAAGCCACCCAAGAGACCTCAGCAGCAAGATCGAGAGCTGGACAGGCCATGGTGTGGGGGTTAGTGGTAACCAGAACCAATCCAATTTGAAGAAGTCCAAAGAAGGGCGCGTTCTCCGCACGCTCTCACCCCAATTGCCCTTTTGTCATCTAGGTGAACCAGGGATTCAGCAACATTTGCAGATAAACGCTGCCTTAGTTGACGCCTCCAAGGTAGCGTGCGTACGTGGGCCGTGTAGCAATCGCACAGTCAACCGCGCAGTTGCCCTCTGCTTAGCAATGTCAACGACGTATGTAATCAGGGAGTCGGATCACTCTCAACCTTCATCTAATAGCTTTCTCGAGACGCACATACACTCACGTCAGAGAGCTGCACGTTCAAAAGACTCTCAAAGCGGTCCCAACTCGGAAATAGGAGATTTTCACTTAGTTAGCTTGGGATCGTCAAGTCCCAAGATCATCATCGACCGCTAGGTATCTTTTTGGGCAGGATCACTGCGTCACGCCTGAACCGTAACACTTTCCTCACGTGCAAAGGGACGATCATCCTCCCCTTTCAATAACATCATCTCCTGTGTCTCAACCTAGTGATACGCTGCAACAAATCAAACACCATATCCTAAGTCTACATGCTGCAACGGCCACAGCACAGCCAGCGCCCTTTCATCATTGCCGTCACCACTATTTTCATTCCGTCAAAGACATGGGAGTCTCCGGCCCAATAACCTCTACAGCCGCCAGCCATCGATGCCTGCATCGGCCAAGACCACAGCACGATGAGGCCATGAACCCTGGTGGAGGGTTTATCATTTTACTCGGAACAATCTCAGCTTGTCATCGTTAGCCGCCGCCGCCGCCGCCGCCGTCGTCCTTCTCTTGTCTTGGCTTGGCGCTGTTTTCTTACCATCTCCGCTGGATCACAGCACCACGCCTGGTTTTCTGCGTCCTAACCAAGCGTCCCGTGGACCTGCGCTGCTCAGGGCCATCATGGCGCCAAGTGGCACCCTCCAGGAACCTCTGAGGGGTGGGCCTCGCAGTCATGGGCCCCTTGCGGTGCAGCGCGAGGGCGAGAGGGCACGAATAGCGACGCGCCGTGACTGGGCCCGGCCCCCAAACCACCTTGGCTTTGCCGCTAGAGGGCGGTAGCTCGGCCGATCGCGATGAGCACTAGGGATGTTTCCTGGCCCTCCCCTGTCGTACCATTCCCACCTCTCACTAAACCTGACTGGCTGTGTCGTCTCTGATCTCTCGTGGAGGAGAAGATGAGCAGCGCCCGCTTCTCCAAGCGGGCTAAAGGGCACTTCTCCAATGTGGATGCCTCCTCTCGGCACTCAACGCCTCGTTAACAATCAATCTGGTCCCGGGGCATTGGGGGAGTGGGTGCGACTGCTTACAGCTCGTCATCCCATCCCATCCTTTCCAGCCGTTTGGGTTTGCGGCGCCAGTCCAAGTCAGCAAATGCACTACTCACACGGGAAGAGAGAACAGTCGGCTACATCATCTGTCACATTTGGTGATGGTACATAGCGCAGGATGACAACCCACAATATTCTATACTCCGTAATTCGTCAGCCCCTGGAAATGACGGTGAAGAACGGTGGTGAACAGCTCGGCGCGTCCCGTCACCCCTTGGCCGACTTCGCTCCGAACCGCAACAGGTCCATACACCGAGTCGCGTATCACGACCATCACTGCATGTCTCTGTGAGTTGCCGAGCCGTTCAGAACCCGTGCAACTGCAGACCTCTTGCTAGTCTCATATCTCTCCATCGAAGCAACCAATTGCAACAGCGGCAGCCAGGTGTGCGAACAGGTTGGGGATGCACCCAAGGACGACACAGCAAACACCATGAATAACCGCGCTTAGGCGAGCGATTGCGGCATCAGATGGGTCTCGAATCGAACAATTCTTAGCAACAGAATCTCTCCCATCCCTGCCATGGCAATCTTTCAATGGCCCAGATATGTGTCATAGCGGCAAGCGACTGGGCCGTCTATCCACCTCCTCCTTCACTCCAACAAACACCTTGGACTGGAGAAGATGGGGTCGCTGGGGGCCACCGGGATCGCGACGACCATCCACCCAATGGTGGCAGACCGGTGGCCCAACTCCGCCGCCGTTCCATGTCTGATCTCATGATGAGCGTGAAGCCATGCATCCATGGCTGCCCCATCAACCCACAGCACCGACTGGGTCGGCTGCTGGAATCCATGTTTCAAGAAGCTACCGCAGCGCCGAAGCACGCGATGAAGCTTTTCTTAACACCACCTAAGCTTTCACCTGTCGATGGTTTCCACCAGGATCGGCACTTGTCGGTGAGGCTCTTCCCGAGCTTACCATGACATCTGATCCAATTGTGGCGCGATATAGCCCAGAAGATGCTCTTGGCCGCAAGGGGTCTACAATATGATAAGGCGATGATACACTATTCCAGGCAAGGTGAGTAGCTGGCCAAGGACGAGAACCCCGTTACACAACTGACGTAAGATAGCCTCAATCTTTACGGATTGATCAGTTCGATTCACTGGCAAGACAAAGGAACCGATAATTGCAGCGCCATAAGCTGCTAATTGGTCCCGCGATGCCTTGTTCCGCATCTTGGAGAAACAGGGCAAAGAATGTGAACAGTGTGTTGGAATGGTCCATGCCGTCATCCCATCCTTCAGCTTGGATCAAGGCAAACAGCTTCCGGTGTGCCAAGGCCATCACAAAGTGACACAGGGCTGGGACCACGTCCTTCTCATACAGGAAGGATAGTCCTACTGATCGTCGATTCGCAAACGGGAAAGATGGTGACTCTGGAAAGAAACCCACACACACCAACACACCTGTCATGTGCGCAAGGTTCATTTCCCGATGACAGCTCTCGGTCCTATGATTTGACTGGCCCAGGATTTCGTTCTGACTTTGGTGGATCAGGGTCTCGTTGCCATATGAAAGGTTGCCTTACATACCGGAGGCCGGCTCCTCGTTGGATTAAGCTCTAGTTGCATACTTGGGCGGGCAGCCAGCCACTCGTCTAGAGGATGACAATTCGGACTGGATATCGAAAGCTGGCCGGCCACCTTCACGCAGCATGCGCCAACCTGACCAAGCCGCCCGGGTTGCCAGGGACGGTAGGGGGTTGCTAGTGAGGCGATACATACAGCAGCCATGCTGTCTGTACCAGTCAGCATCCCAGCATCCCAGCATCCCAGCCACAGTACAGGACCTCATTCCTCAACCGCGCTCGATCTCTCGGGATGCCTTAGCAGTGTTAAATCGGACAGGAGCAGCAATCCTGTATTGCTGGCAGGTCTAGAAAGATCGAGGCCCTGTGTGTAACAACGGGTTGGGGATGCCAGGGGTCTAAGCATGTGGGAAGCCGTACCTGCTAGCCAGCTCTTGCAACGGGCCATGGATTGTTGGTTGGCTCTCTCACAACCTCGGGTCTTGTACGACGTATCGAACCCGAGCAGCATCACACAACGAAGCACAGGCCACAACATGAGGACGACGGCGGCT
>RZGM01000135.1:0-69112 GCA_027886205.1 Fusarium piperis | reverse complement strand
GGGGGGGGGGGGGGGGGGGGGGGGGGGGGGGGGGGGGGGGGGGGGGTGTCATGACAAGTCGATGGCTCCCCCTGGACCCATCTCACCGTTCTTGGCCAGATTTGCTTGTTCTGGAAGCCTGATGGAAGCCTGATAGAAGACTCATCGGAATCCTTCTAGAAACAATCATCCGAGTGGCGTTCGGTTCTAGAAGCTTGCCCGATCCGGCAAAAGTAGCCAGTTGGCCGTTGACACGGACCACACTACCACAACCCCTTGTGTTTTAACCCCTTGTCGGCTGGTGACACCACTCGACAACCGTTCGTTCATCCAACCGGCCTCGCCGTGTCTCCATCGCCTCACCACCAAACCCCGGAGACGACTGAGAGAAAAAAATCCTGCCACAATCATCCTACGCAGCGCCGACAAGACCCGGTTGTTCTCGCGGCAGTTCTCTCAGAGGCCCTCCCCGGACCCAGATTCAGCCAATTCCGATGTGATCTTCTCTGCGTGTTCTGGAAGACTTTTTTAACGCCCGGGGCTTTTTTTTTTTTTCGGAACTATTGGTTTTTTTTCCTCTTCCTCGGCATATCCATACAGACGCCGCTTGTCTCCATTCCGCGACACAACTGACTTCGTGTCCAGCTATTAGTCCACTGCCGTACCGTTCCGCGACCCGACGGACGGGATTAGGACAAGCAGCCGGCAAGCCAGGGATGCAGTCAGAACCGGATACAGACGCCAACGGAGGGGGTTTCTGACGGGTGCCTTTCGAGAAGGCATCTAGCACTGCTGGCATGAAGGCTAGGCGACCCCATGGCGCGGTTTACGCCAGGTCCGCGCAACATTCGGTTACCATCCCTTTGATCACCGTTACGATCTCGGCGCATCGGCAGATGGATTCAGGGATCGGCGATGGCGGTTGATGGTTGCCCAGAAGCTTGGGTCCTGACAATGGCTCAGCGTCTTGAGACTCACCTCATGAGGGGATATCCACGAGACGGCCAGGCCGGCAGGGGCCTGCTCGTGTCGCCCACACCCACTCTGCCACTACAACGTGCCTACACCCCCATCGTGACAGACTTGAGCAAACTTCCAATCTCCGATATGATGAGCCATCTTTCGCCCGTACCCCCATTGAGCACCCACCACGGAACGATCCCGCTCACAAAGAAGTCGTCTAGAAGCGCTCTGCCCTCTTCAGGACGGTGTGTGATTGGAGGGCGGTACCGAGATATAGATGGCTTTGTCGCCGCCTCGCTCCTTGTGTCCCTGGTGGCAAACTGGCAATCCATGCCGAAGAGCAGTTCGCAACTACGAACGTTTTCGGATGGACATTTAGTGCCACAACGCCTTGTTTGCGGAGCCATATTCAACAGCAACTAACACAGGCCAACTAGCATTCATGTAACTTGGCAAGCAAACAGGCGTAGGCGCAATCCACGAGATGGATGTGTTAATTATCGGGACATGAGACACAAACTTTTCATCCATCCAGCATTGACGGCTTAAGGGGACTTGAGGGGAGGACCCAACCAGTTGCTCTAGTACAGCCTCCCAGCTCGGCAGGGGTCTTGACTTCACGAGAACCCGTTTCCAGGGCACTGGTATCATGCAAACAAACTTTGACGCCGTGAAGGCTTCAACAGCCTGGTCTTTGGCCGAGTCTACCCTTCTAGAAGCAGCTGTCGAACTTTTTCGAAAATGGCTGTTATTCTCCACATCTCCACCAACGTCACCCGTATCAAGCCCTGTTCGCCAAACGCATTCCTGGCCTTCTCATGTCCGAATACCTTGCAAACTCTTGAACCGTGCTAGCTTCGTAGTCAATGGTCCACCTTGATGTTGGCCCGGTCTGACTGTGTCTCTCGGTTTTACCTTTGTGTCTCGGCAGTGGTGCCGGTTACCAGCTCCGTCCCAAGGCGAAGCCAAGAAACTATCTTCTTTGTTGCCTTCGGAAGAGGGGGGGCGGGTCAGCTATCCACCAACATCAGGCGAGCACGTCTTATTACATACACACGAGTTGATTTCAGAAGACCAACCCCAGCACATGCATTACATCGCAATGGGAGAAGAGACAAGAAGAAACCAACAATCCCATCCTTGACGCAGCCCTGTTCACGGTCAGGGACCCACGCGTCGCCGCTGCTATCCACCTATGGGGAGACACTCCTCCCAGGATTTGAGGCTCTTCACTGCCTCATACCTCGCTTACGCGGAGCATGACAGGTCCCTGGGCCCGTCTCTTTGTGTACGTAACGGAATGAGTGATTCCCCGCCGACCATGGTCATGGGTGTTAGCTCATGGGCATGCGGCTCCTTTGTTTCAAAACGTTGCTATGTCTGTGTCAGGGATGGATGGGTGTTGAAGGGTGCAGAGGAGAGAGTCCCCTCGTTTCAATCTCAAGTGTCGGCGGTGCTTTGGCGCGTGGCACGCTTTGCCCCGAGGTAGGCTGGCCCAAAGACGCCATATCACGACAACCTGTTGGTGACGGCTTCAGCACATCTCAGCACGCCTCAGCTATGACGAATCGTAATCGATAACGCCGATAACAATAAAGAAAGGGCATGGGAAGACATCACACGAGGCATGCAGCCAAGGAATTCGTCAACAGCTGAATTCTGTCCTCAAGCTCTCTCTCTCTCTCTCTTTCTACTACCGGGGGACCTAATCCAACCACTCAAACACTTTCTTGGCCTCCACCTCTCTCGTTTGATACAGACAGAATCTCAAGACTGTACTGTTGTCCCCCATGCCGCCTTGTCAACTCATTCAAATAACATGCTCCAGCCATCCTGGCGAGCCTTTTCCCTCTCATGCAACTCATCTCATCCAAAAGAAAATAAAAAAAAAAGATAAACGCCAAAGTGATGCAACTGTCAGCTCGTGGTATCGTCCCAAAACACCAAGTACCATCCAACAGAGACTATCGCACTCTGTCTCGAAACGCCTGCATAAGTCATACAGTGATAAGCCATGATGGACTGGAAACCAATGATCGATACTAATATACTCGTAAATCGAATTCTCCCTTGAAGCCGCCGTTGAGTAGCATGCATGCGATGCGGATCCGCTGCGCAGGCATGTCGCTTGCCGTGTATGAGTCCACGGGGCTGAGGCCCAGAGCGACGCACATGGCGTTTGTGATAGTGTGAACTCCGCAGTCATGGCCGTTATTCTGCAATGGAGCCTCGTGGAAGATCACCTTCCATTCATCTTTAATGAATTTCTCCTCCAAGACGTCCTTGAGCCATGCCACAGCGAGGTTGGTGTATGTTGGGTTGCCTCTAGCATTCAACGAGTCCATATGAGCTACAGTCCGTTTTGATGGGCGGATAACAAGCAGCGTCCAGTGAGCGCGCTCGCATATAGGCAGTAGGATGGTGTCGACATCGAGCAGGTTCCTCTTTTCAACTCCATATCTCCGAAGGGTTCGCTGAGTTCGTGCTACTCCCTGGTCCTGAAGTCTCTTGAAGAAGAATGACGACATGGTCAAACACTTGCGGGTAACTCTCTTGACATCCTTAATGCCAGCAGCCGAGTTGATGGCTTGGTCAAGCCACATGAGAGATCCGTTGACGATCTCGTCGTTCAGCCACTCTGTGGAAGAAACCACCTTGGCAAAATCGTGACGGCGCAAGTCGACTCCCTCGATCGTCTTTGCGAGGGTAGTTGTGGTGGCGGCACGGAGCGTATCCTGTGCCCTTGTCTGCCATGATGCAGATACAGGTGTAACAAAGGGTTGAATGGGCATCCGAAGTCCACCAGATCGGGCAAGACGTTCCTCGAGCTCCTTTCGAGCCTTCTCCTCGATCTCCCGTCTCGCTGCCTCGGCTGCCTTACGTGACTCTTCCGCGGCCTTCAGCGCAGCCTGCTCTTTCTGGAATTCTATTCCCGCCCTTGAATCATCGCTGATTTCAAGCAGCTTGAGCGAGGGGAGAGCAAACAACTCCTTGATACGAGCGGTAGGATCAAGTCCGTCTTTCTCTTCAAGACGACGAAATGTAGGGAGAATGCGGTCCTGGGGTGGCTCCTTGCTTGGGATAGATGGGAGATTGAGCCATTTACGTGCCCAAGCGGGTCGGTTTTCTTGAAATTCCTCCGACGGCGCAACTGGCTCTCCTCTTTGGTTGTGTCTGATGCGCTTGGGAACATCAAGTCCCATGTGCGTCCGTTGTCGGGGACTAAGAGTAGAATCGGTGAAGCGCACCGACTTGGGTGGGCGCGTTATTCCCAACCGCTTGGGTGTGACTTTGGAAGGGTGCTTCCTTCGGTTCCGAAGGATCGACTTGAGGGATCCCACCTCCTTTGCAGTGAGGGGGACCTTGGGTTCAAAGTCGGTGATGTAGGAGTCCTTGATTGCGCGATGCTCCTCGCTGTCTTCGTAAAAGGTCGATCTATAATCCTCGGATGTTATCCGGTCAATAGTCTTCTTGATAATGTCTGTACGAATAAAGTCGGTCTTGGAGAAGTTGGGGCGAGGGATAACGGGTGGTGTAAACTCGGGCTGAGGTGGCTCAACCTTGATCGGCTCTCTGGGGGCTTCTTCAACAGAGGGCGTAGTTGGCACTTTGACAGGCTCCTTAAGCTCATCAAAATCGGGGAAGGCTCCAGGGAGCAGAAAATGGGTGTCCAAATCAGTTCGTGGGGGTGGGGGGAAGGTAGCCTGAAGCCTCTCACGATAATCCTTGGAGAGAACGTAGCTTGGTGCGGGAATGTTGCGAATGATAGCCTCGAGGTCAAGTATGATCGTATTCAGGAAAGACTGGGATAACTTGGCTTCGAGTTCGTTGTGCTTCTCCAGGATATCCTTGCAAATGACAGGAAGTGCTGGGGCGGACAGGAAGTTTTTGATCGAGGTCATATTTTCGATGGCGGTCGGGGAAAGTTTATAGTCGAGGACGGTAGGAACGGTCTCGTTGCCGTCTCGGATTTTGACGATGACGCCAATTTCGTAGATGCTGTCCAAGAACTCGAAAGCCCGCTTGAATTGCAGGGCGAAGAGTTCGCAGAGGTCGTGGCCGTCGCCATTACTCAACATGGCACGGTCGCTCGCATTGTCGGCCAGAAAGATGCGCAGAGGTTCCAGCTCTTTGTTCGCGTCCGCCCGACTTCCCTTAGAAAGACAGTCCCAGACTCTGGCAATAGCTCTGACAAAGAGTTTGTACTCGTCCATCAAGGCGCCCAGACCATCGCGATCAACCCAACGCAACCCATCAACGTCAGGGGTAACATCCCCGCGAGCAGCGCTCTCATGTTTGCCGTCATCTTGGTCGTTGCTGATCTTGATACGCTTGTTGGTAACTTGTTTGTCGCTCAGATAGGAGCGAAACTCGGCGACTCGGTACGACTGAGGATTGACTACAACACAGGTCAGCACATGCCTGAGTCGAGCCAGAGGTGATGACATACTTATCCTGCCAATCTTGTCTCCCAGGCCGGAAACGGCTGAATAAATGCCGGATATCATCCTGGTAAGGGATCGGGGACCTGGTAGAAACCCGAGCATACGGTATGAGTTCTGCCGAGGTTGTCAGTAACGAATCGGGCATGAAAGAAAGGAAGGAATTACATAGGCCTGCTGGCCAGGTTCCACGTTGGGAGCGGTCTCGCCTTCTCGAATAGTAACAATCGGGTCGAAAGTGTCTGTGATGCCGTTGATTGCGGCAACAAGTTCGATTTCGGTGTCTTCTGCGTGGCGCTTGCGTGTTTGTATGCCATTGACAATAACCAAATTTGAATCAGAAACAGTAGGCGTCGCGAGAGGCGCAAGAGTGTTGGGCGCTTTTCGCGATGGACGAGGCGGAAGGTTCAAGGGGATCGGAGAGTTGGTGACACCAAATCGGGCGCGGACTGTGGGATCGGCGAGTGTATCGGCACGAGGTATCGGACTGTTGATCTGAAGGCGACTATTGGGTCGTTTGATGCGTCTAGGAGGTGTGATGGGTGGCGCTGTTGGTTCCTGAGGAACTGGGGGGGCCTGCTTAGGAGCAGCCCGAGAACGACGTAGCTTTGGAAGGACTTGATGATTCCGAAGCCACGTAGGTCTTGGGCGGCCGTTAATGTCAGCGGAGTTGTGGATAACAGCGCGAGCGTAAGGTGAAAAGGACATCGTGAAGGTGCGTGCGAGAAAGATAGGCGCAAAAATGGAAAGCGTAGAAGTGAATTGTGAATGAAGGAGCGAAGTGAAGTGGAAGCCAGTTTAGCGAGAGCAAGAGCGAATCCCCAGGCCAGTGAAGGTGACAGTAGACAGCTTCCGAATCGTGAACAAAGCGAGTCTGGAGGTGAAAGAAGAGTGTTTGGATGCAGTCGCAGACGGCAACAAAGGCAAGAGCAAACAAAGAAGCAGGTGCTTGGCTTGACAGTGCTTGACAGTGGCGAGAGCGAAAAGTGCAGTGACTCAAACGAGGAGCAGCGAATAAGCCAAGAATGGTGTGTCTTACGAGAATCGAAGCTAGTTTCGAAGCGAAAGCGCAATGATGGAGAATCGAAGCTGCGTTTGCTAATGATGAAGGAGAGAGGGGAGGCAGGAGGGGAGGTCGAGGCGCGTCGACCAATTTAACCTCGCCCGCGCGAGGACGCGCCGACGGGATCAGTCAATAATAATGACGTGTATAATTTGCTGAGCATTTAATGCTCTGATATTACTCGATTCGTAGACGGTGAGGTCATGGCAGTGGCCATGGCGTGTGTCGTCGGGTCGCTGGAGTCGCTGGAGAGGTCGCTTGTCAGGTGAAAGAATAGCGAAGCTTCAGTGAAGTTTGCGTTTGGCAGTTGCGCACCGCTGGCTGGCAGCTTGGGCGGGGCCAATGTGGCGCTCATGGACAATTATCATTGGTTGTATCTGCAGAGTCTCGCTCGCCTGAAGCTCCTATTTTCCCATTGGTCAATTATTCACGCCCAGAACGGACGGTACGTACCTGATCTACTGGTCTTCGGACCCTCGCTGAGTTGGGGTGTCCAAGGTTTCCCTCAGATCTAAACATCCCACTAGGAGTAGAGATGAAACTACGTACTGTGCCCTAAGTCCATCAAACCGAGGATCGACAGTTTGCAAGGCTGAAACGATAGAAGACTCTTATTTTAACTTCCCAACTCGGCTGCACTTCATGCATCCCTTGTCCGTATCCACGTCTAGGTTAGATGGAAACCTTTGTTGGGTATGATGGTACACCATGTATATCTAGCCGTCATCCTTCGGGTCAAGTACTTCGTTCTTAATAGCGAATAGATTCCAATGCATAAACTTGATGCTTCGATGCTGTTCTTACTTCTTTATATCTATAGATCCATGTAGATGTTCACCAGCCAATACAAAACCCAACGTATCTATCCAACCCTGTCAACGTCACAGCCAACTTATCTTACAGTTGCGCCATCGTCTGTCCTAGCTTCTTCGTGCAGAAAGACGAGAAATACTCGTTCAGTGCATCCACGGTCCCGCTGCCCTCGACGAGGCTAACTACGATGCCCACATAGCCATCCGGCCTGACGACTACCACTCCGCCGCGCTCCTCATCCAATCCCATCTTGGCATGCGCCTCAGCCTTCGCATTTGGTAGCCGGGAGTCTGATCGGTCGTCGGCGTAAACGTGGTCTCGGTATCGGGCAAGAACTCCAGGCACGTCGCGTGAGATCTCAATGCTGCTTCGCTTGGAAGCGAAAACCGTGCACAGCGTAAAAAAGCGGCTATGAGGGAGATGCTTCTCGTGATAGGAGACCTTGTCCAGATCCGGTCGCTGGTACGTCGCGTAGAAGGACCGCTGGCTTCCGAGGTTGTTGGCAAAGTCTTGAAGTGCCTGGCGCGTCGTCGAGGGAACACCTGCAAACACAAAGATTCGGAATGCGCCATTTAGTGGAACTTCCTGTTCCAGATGCACGACATTGGCATCAACCACTCTTGTCACGTTTGAGTTGATGAAGAGACGCCCTGTCCGTAGCTTGGTGCCCTTCGGGTGAACCAATGGCGATTGTACTGCGTGCTCGGGCGACCAGTTCAAGGCATTGGGTTTATAGTATACTCCGTAACCGCTCGTGAACTCGCACGACTCTTTGAACGTCTTGATAAAGTCGTTCTCTTGGCCCTCTTGGTTGCTGCCATGGTTGGCCGAGGCTGCGTGCACTTCATCAGCCGCCGGGGGCCGTTGCGAGAACAGTTTGGCATATCGGTTATCGAAGTCGAGCAAGGACTCAGCGACATGCTTGCGCTCTGTCTCATACGTCTTCAAGATCTCCCTATCTGCGAAGCCAGATTCGACAGCGTGAATCTTCCAGGCGAGGTTCTGGGCATCAAGGAAGGCGGTGTTCATGCCTTGGCCAGCCTTAGGCTATTCTGATGTCAGCATCATCATTAAAAGCTGAGAACAAAACTCACGCTATGGGTATGGCAAGCATCGCCTCCAAGAAAAACGCGATGGTCTAGCGTGTATCGATCCGAGATACCTTGGCCGATGGGATAGACCGAGTACCATTCCACACGTTCCCATTCGATCGAGTATGGCTGCAAGATCTTCTTGGCCGATTCTTGCACTTGTTCCTCGGTCGCTGTTCGCCTGGGGTTCCAGTCTGGGTCTGTCGAGGACGCGATCTGAATGTAGAGGCGGACCATGTTGTTCTCCCGGGGGATTACCATGATAGAACCATGCTCGCTGTGGATTGTGCATTTCATCTTGATAGTTGGTCAGTAATGCAAAAAATATAGGACACCCAGGAGAGTAAAATCACCTTGATGTCAGGAAAGTCGGTTATCACAACGCCGTCCATGACTCCCCAGACATGCGCAATGGGATCCTTGTGCTGAACTGCAATGCCAAGCTGATTTCTGATGAATGACCTTGCACCCTCGCCACCAAAGAGGTACTTGGCATGCAGAGTCTCCTGGGCTGTTCCGTCCACATGTTCCAGCTCGACGGTAACAGGGTACTCGGGGTTTTTCTGCTCATCCGATGTAAAACCCTTGATGGTCCATGGGCGCTGAATCTGCACCCCATTCTTCTCCAAGTCTGCGATGAAGACCCGTTCAATCAGACCTTGGTGAAGCAATGTTGTGAAGGGGTAGCGAGCGTCGATAAAGTCGGGGCAACTCGCCCATGTCCCTGTCCGGACAATGCCGCGTCCTGACGAAGGGGGGTCCCAGAAGGCAACCTCGTAGACGCGGGCAGGGTGGTGAGCCATGATGTCAGACTTGAGGCCCATGTTGCGAAGAAGATCCAGCGAACGTGGTTGGATGCCGTCAGCTCGACCCGTCGGTGTCGGCTCGGCTCTGTTATCGATGTGCTTTATCTTGTAACCCCAGCGGGCAAGACATGTTGAGAGCATGAGGCCAACTGGCCCAGCTCCGACAATGACTGGACGGATTAATGTCAGATTTGAGCGATGCAATCGGCGGGGGCGAGTTCACTTACCGATATCATAGTAGGGCGAGCGGTCTTCTGGTGCCATGGTGAGAGAGGTATGGGGATATCAGGCTTGAGTAGCTAGATGTGAGTAACCAAGTGTGTTGGATCTGAGCGACTTGGAGGGACAGGATGGGGTAATATATGCAAATGCAACAGATCGCCTTGAGATAGTAGTGGTGGGTTGGCAGCCAGCAATGGTGTGAAACAGCTCGAAGCGAACCGAGAATTGCTCCCGAGCAGGTAACCGAACAGGCTGGGCTTACCGGGTCGCAGAGACAACGAGAGTGATCACGGCATCGAGCTCGGGATGTGGAGAGTGTTTGGGTACGAGGTTGCTGACTCTACCTAGGGACCCTCTCACGGCTGGGCAAGATGGAGAGAGTCTCGGCCTAGGCCTCGGGGAGACAATCGCTACCGCCGCCATTGCTTGTCCTGTCATCACCTGGACATCAAAGCCAATGGCCGGCCATGAGAAAAATCCCAGCGCACTTGCCGTAGCGGTTGCCAGCCAGACAGGCGTCATGGGCTTCCACTCTCCTCCGCGGTTTCCAGTGGGGTATCTGGGGGAGAGACCGCCGCAGATGCCGTTTTGGGATCCGGGAGTTGACTTCGGTACTGAACCACAGGGACGGCTGTTGTCTCGGGAGCGGATAAACGGGGCATAGATGGTTTTTGTTAGTGTGAACACTGCTTTACCAAGCGAACTTCATCCTGGAGAAACATGCACTACTGCACAAGCGGCGGAGATGAGGGGCCGGATGGACGCCAAAGAACCCCATGCATGGAACAAGATGGCCTCTTCCAATAATACGCCGTGCTTTACGTGAACAACCTGGCCTTGTCAACCTCATGGCTCTGATCTCGTAAAAGGACGGTTACTACAGTCGGATAAGCGGATTGATTATCTGCACGATCTGCTGTGCCACGTTGACCAGGACTAAAGATGGGGAAAGGGAACTTATCTCACGTTAAAAACATCGGCGAGGCGTCCGTCTATGCTTTATCAAGCCCAACTATCTCCTTCCCCAATCCATTATGACGTCTCTAGAGGTATGGCGAATCGCGGGCAACATAGCAACTCTGGTGGAGTTCAATCGGATTGATTTTGTGTGGACTTACATCTCAATCTCCGTACCTGGCCTACCCTAGAGTTCATCGGCATCATCGGTGTGCTTCATGTTGTTGCCATGCAGGTATCAAATATTTATTTTCTGGGAAGGAGCTCATGTTTCCAGGCTCAAGGCACCTGCTGTCTGGGGTATATAGGCAGATGAAATATTTTAGAGATGTGCTCGGCAGGCGTCACCTAGATGGCAAGTACAACCTCAACATCTATGTAGAGAAAGGAAGGGCATACCTTCTATCCCCATGAAACGTTGCTTCCTCAATCATACACACATACATCACACCGAGTGCATCCCGCCTCCCAGGTGACTCCAACCCAGGAAAACCCCCAACTAAACAACACCTGCTTACACCAAATCCACATGGCGCCCTCCCAATCCTTGCTTCTGGGTCGTAATTCACCCTGCCCCTTCGCCCTCCAGTTCCTGTTCCGAGACAGCGGAATCTTTCTCGAAGGAAGCTTCTGGCCCCGTTGTCAGGGAATGGCCAATACCTCACAGCCGCCATCGCTAAGTCCTGGGCGTCAGCCGGTCGATCCTACCCAAGTGTTTGATGAAAACAGTTAGCATCCCCAACAAGGAGATCGTTGAAGCATTCCGGCTAACCAGTTTCAAGAATGCCGCAACGTTCTTGTTAGATACTGCGCTCATATCCCTCGCAATTATCGATATAGCGATGGTATCCGACTCGTAAGGAAGCCAAATGTCTGATCGATGAATAGTATCTGATATGGTCTAGGTGTTTCTGGTGTTGCGAGATCACATGGGCGATGAGCACCTTGGGCTCGCAGCCGGCGTGCTTTATGAGATGATTGAAGTGGATTGCCAACACTCAGACGACCCAGGCGCTGCGTTCCAACGCTGGAGACACGACCACATGAACAGACATGTGCGGACATGTGTAACATCTTGGCCAAAACTCGCCCTAACAAGAGACACAGGCAGATCTCGAGCTTCCTCACGTCCCTCATCTGACGACAGTCACTTCCACCATCATTCCAACTGCTGCGCTGACCAGGTGGAGAAAAGAGCACCCCCACCGGTACCAAACGCGGCTCTCCGACTACTCGCCTACCCTTGGAAGGTCATCGCTCTTCTCAAGTGGCATACGGACACGGAAGAGCTGGGTGATCGAGTACACCATGTACGTCTCCTCCCGTGATGGGGGCACTCGGCCGTTCCGTCAGATAACCGCCAGGGAATTTCACGAGATGCAATGGAATTCGAATACCAACAGCCCAGGACGACTTGTAGGAGAGAAGTCAATTGACCTGGGAGAGTTCTTACGGAAAAGGGACATCGAAGAGTCGGCAAACGAGAAACATGCGACTACCCGCCGGTTTTCCCTCGGCTCGAGACTATTTAGGGGGCAGAGTAAGATGGAACGGATCATGAACAAACTTCATGTTGCCAAAAAGTCTACTCTACACCCATCTGGGCAGGCGTGGCCCCCGAGGCGCCTAGATTGTGATGCTGCAGCCTCTTTCTACGGTATGCTCGAGCAGCGATCAAATCACAGAGTTAGTGACTGGGATATACCGAACGCCAATTTTGCGAGAAAATTTGGCCTGTACACAGACAGCGGGCCGTTGCCCCCTTTCATCAGGGAGCTACCGGTTGCTGAGGATAAAGCAATGGACCTGGCCAATGGCCTAGCGATGAGAGAACTGGTGTGCTCATGGGAGTTCCAAGGACCCTTTACACCACAGTTATGGTTTGATAGCGGTCTGGATTATAGATGGAAACGTGCATCCTGCTAAGCATTCATGATGGTCAGATTGAGGTCTATATCAGAGACATGCAACTTATTCCTACGGTGAGGCCTCTACAACCAGTTCCCTAAATGAAAGAAAGGAAAGATTGCTAATGAAGAGTAGGAAGACCATAATCACTGTCGATTCTATCTGCCTAGATCTTGCCAGTGGCAGAGTTTGCTTCCCGCCTATTCGCTGTTTTTGCCAGTTGCTGCCAGCTGGCGGGAGCAGTGGAGGATTTTGGACCAAATCAATGTTTGTTTTTCTCACGAGGACAAATTCTGAATCACTGTCGCAAAGTGTGATTTGTTTACCTTCATCCCGCCCCTCACCAGTGATTCTCACATTGGGCTTTCCAACCACCACTTCCTCTGGACTCCACGCTCTTTGCGTGATTGCTTCAAGTGACTTGCATGATTCACTGAGAGTAATTGATTTGAATCGAACTGGTCTCTTCAGGTCCCCTCTGGAGGCTGCGCGCCGGGCTCAATGCAACACAACAACGGCTCGACCCAAGACAGGGGCCGGTGTTCTGATCCATCGACCTTTTGCGCGACTCCTCTTCGGGGCGACTTTCAGTCTTTGTCCCCAGGAGAAAGGGCTCGCTCCTTATCTCCACGCAAGCGTCTCGTTCAGCAACCGCTTCATATCCGCATGAACCTGACAGAGAGTCAAATGGACAAGATCACCGACGCGTATGCTACCACTCCATACCGCAGTTTGGAAGAGGCTGACACTCTGCAGATTCAGTAATAAATCAAATAGCAGCCCGTCCAAGTCTGATAGATCGAAGAAGAAGTCTACAATGACACCGAGGTCAACTCCTCGAAAGCACAAGTCATCGGCCTCGCGCTCCGACGCCCCTTCGAGTTGGGCGCTGAGTGAGGATGATGGCTCCGGAGTAGATTCTACAACCTTTTCCGACCTAATGCCAGGTCGCCACCAACCTTCCCCTCGGGATGTATTCGCTGGTAGTCTCGCTGAGCGTAGGCATAGGGTTCCTCCTCCTCCACTGCAGCTTGGAGTTGGGCGGCAGAATGCAAACGCTCCCCGTCCAGCCGAGATGGAGGACATCCCCGATCCTGTTTCTCCTCTGGGTCAAGGAAGGTATGAGCAATTTCATGTCACTGAAGATGACGCCTCTTCTTTCTACTCGCCAAACATCCCAGACACTGCACATCCATCGCCTCTGGATCTCAGGGGAAGTCACCATGCTCGATCACGATCCAATGTCAACGACGCCGTTGTCAATGCATACCAAGACTGGGCGAACACGCACCAACACTCAATGATCAAAGAGTCGGCAAGTCATCCGGAGCCCCTCGTCAACAGACCTCGACGATCCAAAAGCTCAGGCGACGGCATGCGGCTGTCTCGACCCATTGAGGCTCAGCACCCACCGATGCCACAGGTGGCCAACCTCCGTGCCGAAAATGTTCCGAGCACTCCGATGTTCTCTCCGCTACAGCTGTACTTCAGGGGACCCGACTTTCCCAGTGTGAAGAAGGGTGAAAAGACGATGATTGGAGACAATGGCTGGCTTGAGCGTACTGACAAGGCTGTCGACGCGGCTAAAAGGGCACCACAGAAGAAGGCGGGAATACTTGACAGTATCAAGAAGATTGCAAAGGACATGGTGAGTATGATACTTCATGGAGAGATTCCGTTACTGACTTGTATGTAGACAGAGTTGCATCACACCAATCGTCGCACGCAGCCTGTTGTTCGAGCCCGACCAACGTCGCGCATGGCTGTCTCCTTAGACTCGAGAGAGCAGAGTCTGCTTTATTGCGAGCTCGAGTTCCACTTGAGCACTGCGTTGAACGACTACATCACGGTGCAGCTGGACAAGGGTCGCTTGGTTCCAGATAAGCTCAAAAAGGTAGCTGATGGCTGGCAGAGCAAGGGTCGTCCCAAGATTGTTGGGTTTCGGTACGACCTGGAGACACAGCTGGAGCTGATCAATTTGCACGTCGATGACTTTCGCTTCTATGGCCGCCGACAGGCTGATCCAGTCGAGATCAGCGGACTATTGCATACCATGAAGGTCAACGCGCGAGCCATGAGCATCCGGACGTTTTGCCAGCCCGACTCAGTGATTGCAAAGCAGTTGGTGGATGCGCAATCGCTGTTCAAGATGCTTGGTATTTCGGATGCACAGCAGATGGCCCTTGCCGAGATTGCCCAGTTCTTCAAAGTGATTGTCGAGAGGGAGATGGACTGCCGTGACCATCGTGAGCTGCAGGGTGGACGAAGCAGGGCATCACATGTTCGTGATGATTCCCAGTGGACCATGAACGCGGAGAGAAGAGTCAACGGCTGAGTTGTGCTATCAATCGAGGACATCAACTAGGATTCAGGAAGTCTTGAGAACGGAGGATCATAATGTTTGCCCATGTATGCAAAATTGGGCGGGGATAAGGGGAAACTGGAAAAGTCAGCACATGGATGCTCGGATGGTGGAGATGGAGTTGGGTGATTGATTGTATGATTGCTGTACGAGTTCCTTAATAGAGTGTTTGACCAGAGAGAATTCAGTCTGATACATGTGAGCCATGCATAACATAAAGACTATCGATTTAAAAGATAGAGATAAAATACAGGTATGTAGATAACATCAAATCATTCCTCGTTAGATGTTCTTCAAGTAAACGTATTCTGCGTGTCCTTGTAGGCAACTGTTCTAGTTGCCCAACTAAAAGACTTGAAATAGTTTTAGACATTGGATGGCAAACAATCAGCCGTAGAGTCGTAAGTAGTCGTTAAGAGAAAGAGCCGCCCGTCAACGTCGTAAAAGGAGAGGATACAATAGAGAGCAACTATTGGCGGTACCGCGGAGCGTCCTCACTCCTGCGCCGCTGGTGCTGCCGGTCCTCGTAGCGGGGATCGTCATATACAAAGTCATACTCGTCGTCATCGTTAGGAGGCAGCGCTCTGCCGCGATCATATCGGTCACGACTGCGGGAATCACGATCCCTGTCCCTAGACCTCCGGCGATCGTACCGCGGCATCTCCTCCTCGCGCACGTAGCTGCGCTCACGCTCCCAGTCGAGCTGGCGACGGCGGTCCCGATCTCTCGAGTCCTCGACACGGTTGGCGAGGGCGTTGGCGCCGAGACCGCCGGCTACGGCACCGAGGATGGTGGAGACGAGGCGAGTGCGGTTCTCATTCTCGTCATCGTATCCTCGCGTCTTGTGCTTGTGACGGGTCGCTGCGTCGGAAGCCTCACGGGCGACGAGGCCACCCACGACGGCGCCGAGGAGACCAGCGCCGATGCCAGTGGCCGAGTTGGAGAAGTTGTCCTCGACAGCGCCACGAGCGCGGGAGAGGGGACTCTGCGAGCGGTGGCGCCCGCGGGAACGGCTGTCGCGGCGATGGTCGTCGTCATCGTCTTCTTGGGAGGAAGTGACGGAGGCAGGGCGGGAGCGGGAACGGGATCGCCGGATCATTACGGTATTGGGAGGAGGGACGGAGCGGGTACGGGCCTGAGACGGGGGGGGCTCAAGGGTCATGGGATCGCGGGGAGGAGCAGAGCCATATTGCTCATCGAGGCGCGAAGTCGAGGCGTAAGGGGGAGCTCCCGGAGGGGGAGGGCCCAGACCTTGAGCGCCGGGGTTGGGGTTGGGAGCCGGGGCGCCACCCGAGTAGTTGTCGGGGGAGAAGTCGCGGCGACGACGAGAAGAGTACTCTTCGTACTCGTAATGATTTGACATTTCAGATTTGGCTTTGCTTTGGTGTCTGTGGGTAAAAGTCGATGGTTGGATGGTGGAAAAAATATAGGTCAGAATGTATTGGATGTTTCGTTTGTAGTGTTTGAAAATGAAGGGAGATGTCGTGGGTGGCTGGACAAAGGAGGAGGAGTCAAGTTCAGTCAGCCGCCTGCAGGCCGACGTCAGCAGCTGGAGCCCAGACAAAAGAAAGAAAGGGCCACCTGCAGGGTTGAATCTGACGATGGAGACAAGTATAAAAATCTTCTTCAAGTAATTCTTGCGAGTGAGGCTGTTGCTTAGAGAGGCTGGATGGTTGGTCGTTCGTTTTAACAAAGTTGAGACGAGTCAATGCTGAGAGACAATGTCTGGAGTTATACCATGTAGATCTATCTGGAACGGTGACGACAAGGTTTCGCACAGCCACGGAACGGCTGAGCACGTGACGGTTCTTTTGTAGCTACAGTAATAGCAAGGTAAGGTATCCAACAGAAAGGCTCTTGTTGGGCACGAGGCGCATCGTCGGGCGCTCTGGTGAAAGAGCTCAGAAGATGGAGATATCGGAGAGGCCGATGACGTCGGCACATCACGTTTGCTTGCTCTGCCCCGCGTGTGGCAAAGCTAACGGGTGCACAGCCCCAAAAGCCGGCATCAGCCTCATCTTGTCTCTTTGACGGATTGCGGAGGAAAGAATTCTCCGGCATCTCGTCACTTTCTCTTGATTGCTTTTCCCGGTTACGAGAGCGACGCCTCCCGACACCGACACGGCATCCTTGCTGCCTTAGTCTCTCGTTTAGCGGTACCTGCTTGGCGGTAGTCCCGTTGCATTTTGCAGCCTCTGCCGATGGACGACGTCTGAATGCCCAACCTTGTCCTCAATCCGGGGCAGAGGAGGATGAGGCTCACACCGTGTCGGGAGCTAATTGGGGAGAGGCGAAGGACCCGCAATGGAGAGGCCATCCATCGATCCACGGAGGCGGATGCTGTGACGGGACTGGCATGTTGCTGGTTTTACTGCTCCGTAGTTGTTTCGTCCCGTTGGACAGGTAATGTGGTTATCCATCCTGTCCCTCCTCCCAGGCATATCCATACCTATCCAAGGAGCATTCACGGTGGGCCTACGACGTGTCTCGTCCGAACCGTTCAGTTCGGATGAGACGCTGTTGGTTTCGTCTTTTCTACTCTAAACCACAGGAGCCGGGTTATATGGCAAACATGTTTCATTTCACGATTGCCTCACATATGGAGTGGAGGCTGCTTGCTTGCTACGCGGGTTCAGCGTCCGAAACAATTCGATATTCTCCCCTCATGGGTATTTATCTGGTCGACTCAATTCTCTGCCCAGCCCTTCGCTCATATCCTTTCACCGATCTCACCGCCAACGTTGCAAAAAACTCTTCATCGTCCCCTGTCCCAGTGGTAGGATCACTATACTCTCATTGCTTTTGTGCCGTCCCCTGTCCCGGCGGCTAGATCAGTTGCTTTCGCGTCCCCTGTCTAGTCTGTGCTCCCCTCGCTTGCTTTTTTACCCGCCCTACTACGTACTCTCCGATGCTAATGCCGGGGCAGAGGGCCACAGGACTGCGATATCCCACGTCGGGTCATGCGTCTGCCAGCCCCGGCGCTTCGACGTGTCCCGTAAGGCTTCAATATACTGCATCAGTTGATCCTCACATTCACCGCTATCCAAGACGTGGCACAATCTCTACCTGACGACGTTTGGCAATATGTGATGTGGGGAGGTTGAGACGAGGAGAAAAAATCTGTCTGTAATACGGAGAGGGTGACTCCTGTTTAGCGAGACGAGCTTGACGGGGCCTCACAGAGCTATGGATGGCCCATGACCCTTCCCCGGCTAGGCCCTTGGCTACCCACGGGGAGTGCGAGCGAGTAGTATATATCTTTTGCTTGCTCGAGATGAGGATTTGCCGCTGGTGCTTCTCATCATCGTCTTTACTCACTGTGTGCACTTGAGATCATGACCATGTCGAGTCCAGCATACGATACGTTCCCAGCGGAACGGATGGCGAACCAACACCTGGACTATGACCCAGAGAAACCCCCCGTCTCTCCAACCGGGTGCCTTTCAGGCGATGACAGCGCAGACTCGGTCTCGGAACCAGAGCGCTGGAACAGCACGCGGATTAATGCCTACCGCTATTACGTGACCAACGTATCCTTTCTAATAATGGGCATGAATGACGGATGTCTTGGTGTAAGTCCCTGGATGAACCTGTCTCGCCGTTTCTTTAACTGACTGTGATATAGGCTCTTTTGCCATATGTGAGTTTATAATGACCCCTGACCACCACCGTCACTCTCACCAACAAGCACCCCCCTTTTAGATCGAGACCTATTATTCCATCGACTACACCACCGTGTCGACCCTCTTCGTCGTGCCCTTTGCGGGCTACATCGTCGCCGCCCTCGTCAACAACTGGGTTCACTACACCGTCGGCCAGCGAGGCGCCGCCTTCATCGGCCCCATCACCCGCCTCATCGCCTACCTCCCGATGGCCCTCCACCCGTCGTTCCCCGTGCTGCCCTGCGTCATGATGTTTACTGGATTCGGAAACGGCGTGCAGGACAGCGCCTACAATGCCTGGATCGGAAACATGCACCACGCCAACGAGCTGCTCGGCTTGCTCCACGGGTCCTACGGCGTCGGGGCCACCATCAGCCCCCTGATCGCGTCTGCCATGATAACGGAGGGCCGTCTGGAATGGTACACCTTCTTCTACATCATGATCGGCTTGACAGTTGTCGAGTTCGTCATCGGCATAACCGCATTCTGGGGTGCTACGGGCGACGAGTACAAGCAGCGCATCCACTCTCAGCAGGGCAAGAGCCGCGTGACGACGCTCATGGCCGTCAAGCAGCCCGTCACCTGGATAGTCGCCATCTTCCTGCTGGGTTACGTGGCGGCAGAGGTCAGCCTCGGCGGTTGGATCGTCACCTTCATGTTGCGGGTCCGGCACGCCAAGCCGTTCCTCGCGGGCCTCACCGTGACTCTTTTCTGGCTGGGCCTCACGCTGGGTCGTGTAGTGCTCGGGTTTGTGACGGAGCGCATCGGTGAGAAGCTGGCCATCACGGTGTACCTGGCCCTCTCCATACTCCTTGAGCTGCTGTACTGGCTGGTACCAGACTTTGTGGCTTCGGTAATCTTTGTGATGCTGTTGGGTTTCTTCCTAGGACCACTGTTCCCAGCTGCCATTGTTGCAGCGACAAAGCTGCTTCCTACCGACTACCACATCAGTGTGCTTGGGTTCGCATCTGCTGTCGGAGGAGGCGGCGCTGCCATCGGACCCTTTGCAGTCGGGGCCATCGCTCAGCAGACGGGCGTCCAAGTCCTGCAACCCATCGTCCTCGGAATATTGGCCTTCATCATCGCCGTATGGACGCTTCTTCCGGGAGGATTCAGAAAGGGCGGGCTTGAGATGGCTCGGGAGCAGAAGCTCAAGCCCGGAGGAGACGTGAGGGATATCTGGTCATGGATCAGAATGAAAGCTGCGAGGGCTGGACGACCACGAGCTTTACCATGACACCATGATCAGTGTTTCAAGATACGAATGAATGACTTGGATAAAAGGGGTTATACACGGTGGGATCAAACGGATTAACGGACACTGGGCAACATGGACACTGGGTACGGAGTAACGGATAGACTCATAGATACACAAGGTAGCAGCAGCAATGGATACCTACCTACCTACCAAGCGATAAGTTAGTAATTCGGACATTGAAAAACCGAGTCTAATAGTTGTCCATCCAGTGAGATATCGTGTGTTGTAATGTTTCCCCCGGAACCGGACGAGGGGTTGTCAGTTAGCGCGATCGCTATCTTATCAATCAACCCCCCAACCGCTAACTTTTGGTCGAGGGAGGGGAAAACAGGACCCTAAACCACCACTAGAACTCCATCACGACACGCTCTCTTTCCTGCATAGACAAGACATCAATTCGAAAATTTACTCTGGGGTATTTACTCACCTGCTGTTATTGCCTCAGTCATACAAGCCTCGAGGCCCCCCGGCTGCCCATCATGACGTCGCCGACCTCGGCCCGCATCATCGCCCTCCCACCCTTCAAGCCCGACCTCCACGAACGCGCCTGGGCCTCGATCCCTCACCCGACGCTGCCCCTCCTCGCGACCGCCCACTCCAAGGCCGTCACAGTCTTCTCCTTGTCTACTGCCTCGGCCCACAGTACCCTCACCGGCGGTCACACCCGCTCTGTCCGCTCGGCGGCGTGGAAGCCTCACCTCCCTCCGCACCGTCTGTGCCTCGTCACGGGCAGCTTCGACTCGACGGCCGGCATCTGGCGATGGGACGGTGATGAGACGGCGCAGCAGGGCGGCGAGTTAGAGGTTGAAGTGACACAGCGCGACGTGCGCCGGAAAAACAACGACGACAGCGACGACGACTCTTCACCCGGCGACAAGGACTGGGAGTTTACGCTGGTGCTCGAGGGCCACGACTCGGAGATCAAGTCGTGCGCGTTCAGCCCTTCGGGCACGTACCTGGCGACGTGCTCACGCGACAAGTCGGTCTGGATCTGGGAAGACATTGGCGCCTCCGAGGCCGACGACGAGTGGGAGACGATCGCCGTCCTCAACGAGCACGAGGGCGATGTCAAAGCCGTGGCCTGGTGTCCGGATGTGCCCGGCCGCAACGCCCGGCGTAGCTACTCATCCGACGTGCTCGCCAGCGCCAGCTATGACAACACGGTGCGCATCTGGCGTGAGGATGGAGATGCCGAGTGGGTGTGCGTCGCCGTCCTTGAGGGCCACGAGGAGACTGTCTGGGGTATCCAGTGGGAATCTCGACCACGACCGGGAGATCTCTTCCCACGGCTACTCACCTTCTCTGCCGACGGGACGATTCGCGTGTGGACGCTGCAGCAAGAGGAGGACAGTGAAGATGGGACAGGTACAGGTTCGAGGAGCGCCCTGGGAGGCATCCCCAACACGATGCGTCGGTCCCTGCGGGAGGAGTGGACATGCACGGCAGTCCTTCCAAAGGCGCATACCCGCGATATCTACTCGGTAACATGGAGTAAGCAGACAGGTCTCGTGGCGAGCACCGGAAGCGACGGCGTCGTGGCGCTGTACACGGAGGAGGATGGCAGCTCGGACGGAGATATTCCGACGACGGGCAACGAGACCAACGCCGAGGAAGGAACCCAGCAACCTTCGGCATCTACATCTGCATCTACACCGTGGAGATTGCTCACGACCCACCCCGGCGCTCACGGCCCCTACGAGATCAACCACATTACCTGGTGTCGGAGATACGATGCCGGATCCGAGCGTCGCGGCGAGGAAGAGATGCTGGTTACTACGGGCGATGACGGGATAGTGCGGCCGTGGCAGGTTGAGGTTGATGCGCCAAGGTAGCAGTGCATTCATCTATCAAACCAAGACAGTAAAAAAAATGCATCAATTCACACAATATATATGCACATCAGTCAAGTTCCGAGGTTCCGTCGTCAAGAGGCATTATCCTTGTTTATATCATGCATCGTCAATGTAACCCCAAAAAGTAATTCAATCGCACAAAAAAAGAGGTCATGCCTTGTTGTCGTTCGTCCCAAATGCCCATAATGCTAATGGAAACCAAGGGCGCAAATGTCTGTGTCCTTCATCTAGGAGGGTATGATACAAATGGTTTACATGAAGAGCTCAGCTCGCTTGCTTGCTCCTCAAATCCAACGGCTTTTGTTGTAGTTGTTGTAATTGCTTCTTCCCTCCCAAACGATTAGTGTCCATGTATAATAGCCCATCCATCCATTCATCCAGTTCCAATGCCATTCAGTGTACCTCCCCGGAACCTGTCCTGCTAATAACCCATTTCTTTACTCGCCCTTAAGCTTGTCCTGCTTCACAGTGAAAGCCATCTTGAGGAACTCCTGCTCCTCCTTGTTGTGCACCTGCTTGAGACCGGTAGCCACCGACGCGCTGGGGTTGCGGCCGGCGTACATGACGTGCTTGCGGTTGTGGTGCTCAGTGTTGTTGAGCAGGGTCTCAATTCGAGGCTGAGTGAAGCTCCAGGCACCAGCGTTGAGAGGCTCCTCCTGCGCCCAGACGATGGTCTTGGCGTTGGGGTACTGGTCGAGGTTCTCCTTGAGCTGCTGCCAAGGGAAGGGGTTCAGCTGCTCAATGCGGGTGAAGGCGACGTTGTCGATGTTGTTCTCGGCACGGTACTTGTGAAGAGCAGCCCAGACCTGACCACTGCAGAGAATGACTCGGTCAATCTCCTCACGAGGCTTGAGAACGCCAGTCTCGTGCTCAGGGTCGGGGATGATCCACTGGAAGCCAGCGTTCTCACCAGTAAACTCCTCGATGTCGCTGCGGGCCAGAGGGTGTCGGAGCAGAGACTTGGAGAAGAAGATGACAAGAGCTAATAAGAGTCAGTACAAGTCATAGACAGGCAAGGAATGGCTAAACTCACGCTTTCGGTACTGTCGGTGCATCTGTCGGCGAAGAATGTGGAACAGGTTGGCGGGAGAGGTCATGTAGGCAATCTGCATGTTGCAGTCCTGGTGCTGGCGAACGAGCTTCTCGCCGGTAGGGAACTCTCGGGGATCCTCGTTGCTGAGCTGGAGGTATCGCTCAAGACGACCGGAAGAGTGCTCAGGGCCCTGACCATCATAACCGTGGGGCAGAGACATGACGAGACCAGTTCGCTGCATCCACTTGACCTCACCGGAGGCGATGAACTGGTCAATGATGCACTGAGCGTTGTTGGCAAAGTCACCGAACTGGGCCTCCCACATGACGAGGGCATGGGGAGAAGACAGAGAGTAACCGTACTCGAAGCCAAGAGCACCAAACTCACTCAGCGACGAGTTGGAGATGACAAACTTGCCCTGGTCCTGGCTCAGGTGCTGGATGGGAGTGTACGTGTCCTCGGTCTCCTGGTCGTGGAACACAGCGTGGCGCTGAGAAAAGGTACCACGCTCGACATCCTGGCCAGAGACACGGACATGGTAGCCCTCAGTGACGAGAGAACCAAAGGCCAGAGCCTCAGCAGTGGACATGTCGATGTTCTTACCCTCAACAACAGACTTGGTTCGGTTGGTGAGAATTCGCTTCAGGTTGCGGTGAACCTGGAAGCCCTCGGGGACGCTTCCGATAACCTCACCAATGTGCTCCAGTGTCTGGGGCTTGACAGCAGTCTCGTTGGTGGCGAGGACCTCGGTGGCAAGCTCCTTGGGCGACTTGAAGCCGTTCCAGGCAGAGGTGGTCCACTCCTTGGAGGTGGGAGTGTAGTCCTTGGACTTGGTGAAGCTCTCCTCGAGCATGCCCCAAACCCACTGCTTGTGCTCATCAATGTCCTCCTTGGTGAAGGAACCCTCCTCAATCAGCTTGTTGACGTAGATGTCGATTTGAGGCTCCTTGTCGGTGATGCGCTTGTACATGAGAGGCTGGGTGAAGGAAGGCTGATCCGTCTCGTTGTGGCCGTGCTTTCGGTAGCAGTTGAGGTCGATGACGACGTCGTGCTGGAACTCGGCGCGCCAGTCGGCGGCAAGCTGGCAGGCGAAGTTGACAGCCTCGACATCGTCGGCGTTGACGTGGAAGACGGGGGCATCGATGGCCTTGGCGATATCCGTGCAGTAGGCGGTAGAGCGGGCAAATCGAGGGTCGGTGGTGAAACCAATCTGGTTGTTGACGACGAGGTGGATGGTACCGCCGGTAGAGAAGGCAGGGAGAGAGTGGAAGCCGAGACACTCGTAGACGATACCCTGAGCAGCAAAAGCAGCATCACCGTGGAGCAGGACGCTCATGGCGGTGCGGTGAGTCGACTCGTCGTTGTTGTAGTGCTGGATGGCACGGGTCTTGCCCAGAACGACGGGGTCCTCGGCCTCCAGATGCGAAGGGTTGGCGACTAGAGAGAGCTGGACACGCTTGCCAGAGGGAGTAGGTCGCTCGAAGTTCATACCGAGATGGTACTTGACATCGCCAGAGCCCTCATCCTCGGCACCTGTCGTACCAGCGAACTCGCTGAAGATGGACTCGTTGGGTTTTCGGACGACGTTGGAGAGGACGTTGAGTCGTCCACGGTGGGGCATACCAATGACAATATCCTTTACACCATAGTCGACGCTGCGGTCAATGAGAGCCTTCATACCGGGAACAAGGGTTTCGCAACCCTCGAGACCGAATCGCTTGTCGTTGGGGTACTTGGTGGCCAGGAAAGACTCGAAGCTGGAACTCCAGATGAGGCGGTCCAGAACACGGCGCTTCTCGTCAACCGAGTACTTGAAGGGGGTAGGGACCTCGAGACGCTCGCGAAGCCAGTCGCACTTCTCACGGTCAGGAATGTGGATGAACTCGACACCGAAGGAGCCACAGTAGATCCTCTCGCAAGCATCAACGATCTCACGGAGGGTCATCTTCTCGCGACCGTCGCGCTTGAAGCGAGGCAGGATACCGGGGCCAAGGGTGTACTCGGTGTCAAGGTCCTTCTCGGTGAATTGGTAGTGTTCGAGGGTCAGTTCCTTGGGCTTGATGTTGGCAAAGCCCTTGGCGTCATTGGTACCTCGAATGCCGAGGGGATCAATCTTTGCGGTGTGGTGGCCACGAGCCTGGTAGGCGCGGACGAGAAGCTGGACCTTGAGATGGTTGGTGACGTCGGAACCAGCCTCGAGGCCGCCAGAGAGACGGGGGACACCACCGGTCATGTTGGGGACCAGGTTAGGAGGAGGCTGGAAGGCCTGGGAGATGGGCATCTCGCCGCTCTCCATGTTCTTGAAGTAGATCTGCCACGAGACGTGGACGCTCTCGGGGTCCTGTCTCCACTGCATGTACATCTCGTCGATGTAGCTGGCGGTGCTCCCGGAGAGGAAGTTATCGTTGGGGTCGGGAGGCGACGAGGTCGCGCTGGTCGCATAGCCGCGACGAGCAGCGAGGGCCAGAGGCCGGCGGGAGGCAGCAAGCTTCCATGATGAGGTGCGAGCCGAGACGGTCGAGATGGAGGCCGAAGACGAGGCAGCGGAGCATCTAGCACCGCGGAGGAGCTGAGAGCTAGCTCTACAGAGCGAATTCCTCAACATGATGGGCGAGTAATGTGGTGGAGGAACGAGGACAGGTCAAGGGGGGGGCGGGCTGAAGAACTAGAGGATATCGATGGGAAGCATCCCCCGGCAGCTCTAGATGGCGACACAAAGGAACGGCGGAGTAAGTCGTTGCGGACGGTTAGTTCCCAGCGAGGACGGGAGAGAGGAATTGGATGGGAAACAGGATAGTGCGGGAGGAGGAGGAGTATATCAGGAACAGGAATAGAGACACAGGAACAGGAATGAAACTGGAGGGACCCAGCCGGAGAAGAAATTGTGACCACCGAGACGAGACCGACTGGAGCTCACTGCTGGCCTTTGATGTCCTGCTGCTTGGAAAAATACGATGACGCCCCCGGCAAACCCGGTTCTGGCCGTGAGGGAGCCAGGCTGATTGGTCAGGGGCAACCGTGACCGAGAAAAGCAGTGTGAATCTAATAGGAGACACACGGTGCGGCCCAGCCTCTTGCAGCAGGGTTTGCAGGGGTTTACAGCACGGCAAGTCACTCGGTCTTTGACGTCCGGGGCGAGATGTCGCACAGTGTTTTGGAGGTGACCATGGGCAGCGGTGACGGCTGCCATTGGGGGAGCCCACTCGCATTTTCGGGGCATCTGGGGGCCTCGCTCGGGGGCAGAGGTGTGTTTACCGAGGATCACTGCGCCCTGGGCGTTACTTGGCCGTGACCGTACCGATCCCCGGACACACTGTACCGTCATGACGTCCGTCTACCCGGCTCGTCGCCAAGGCTGTGCGTATGTATTTCCCCGCGATTTGAGGGCGCAGCTGGGGGGTTTCTTTGCAGGATCAAACGGATCATGGCTGAAGGATCGTGCCCTCGTAGGCTGAGAGTAGCCGAAGAGTGGTCTGTCATTGCGGTATATCTGAAAAGGAGAGCACCATTCTCGCACGGCCTGGTCCAGGTAGGTAGGGTAGGGTATGGGAGGTGTCAGGCGCATCGGGGCGCACGGGAAACGACCAAGATTGCGGAGTAACCATCGTGAAGTTTTACGTGGTTTAAACAGGGTTAATAGCCGACGCCACAAGGTCAGCGACTCGGTGTCGGGTGGGACGTGCATTCCAGGTTTTGAGGGGGGGGTTGAAGATCCTGAAGGTCAGGGGCAGGGTCAGCCACAGGAGAGCGAGCAATTGACAATCCACCAGCCACAGTTGGAGTAGCTATGCCTGACGGTCCCTCGGTGAAGGTGAGGTGTAGAGGCATTGATGGCCGTCGAGGCATTCGAATGCCTACAAAATATGCCACAGAGTAAATGGCTCAAGTTTCCGATGCCTATCTAACCACGCATTTCCCATTCACCCTCATCATTCACCCTCATTTCCCACCTTTGCTGACCTGCGGTGTATTCTTTTCAACTCTTCAGGTCAGGCAGGCCCTGCAGGCTGGAGTCGGTTTTGCAGCAGGTGCCAACGTCAGGCGGCGGCTCCACTTACCACTTTCACGGGCGCCAACTTTTTCAGGCTCCACTCTGGTGCAGCACCGCAAGGCTACGTACTTTAGGGATAATATTCTCGAAGCTTTGGATGTGGAAGCCTTGACGACGACATCCATCTCAAGCTGCCAAAAGAAAGAAAGCAAACAGGTCAGAGTATTCGTATTCAGGCCTCAGACAGCCTCATCAGAAACAAGCCGTACCAGACCAGACACTCACGTGAACCAAGTCGCTATCCTCGTCAACAAAGGTCGCCTGCTTCTCCTTCTGCCTGGAGGTTTCTTCAACAGCATCTACGAATCCATCCATCCCCAGAGCTTCTGAGACGGAATCTCAGCGTAGAACTCCACCACGCGGGTCCCCTCAGGGGGTTGAGTTCCAGTGCCTTTACTTCGTAGCCGCGTCCAGCTCGTCGCGTCATCGCCGTCTCCATCATGGCCATCCCTGTTGGCCGCACCCTCTTCAAGAAGAAGGATGGCATCCTGACGCTCACCAGTGACCATCAGTTTGTCACCTGGACTCCAAACTCCGGCGGCCCTCCCACTATCTCCCTCTCCGTTTCCAACATCACCAGTGAGTCAGGACAGCCTGCGCCAACACGCTTTCTCTTACTAACGTCGGCCCCAGACCTTCAACAGACACCAGACACCTCGGCAAAGGTGATGCTCAAGGTCTTTGAAAAGACTTCTGAGAGTGCCGACCCTGCTACATATCTCTTTCACTTCAACACCCCAGAGGCCAAAGCAGAGGCCAAAGCAGTAAAAGACCTCTTGTCAAGTCTGTTGGCTGCTTCTCGCACCAATGATGCCGGCGTACCAAAGCCATCCGTCCCTGGCACAGGCACAGGCACAGGCACAGGCGGCTCATCAACTCCAACAGCAAATGGAAACGCGGGCAGCGGCTCAGCATCCATGGCTTTCGCCAGTGCTGTCAACTCGCAGCCCACCTCTCTTCGCTGGTTTGATGATGCCCACTTGAAGAACGACATCGAACTACAACGGTCCCTGATGTCAAAGGACACAAGCCTTAACCAGACCTATATGGAAGCCATGCAAACCAAACCCGATTCTATCTCAGGGGCTGCTTTCAACGCGCAGTTCTGGTCAACACGGACAAACCTTCTTCGATCCCATGCTATCGAGACCAACCAGAAGAAGGGAGCCTACAACGTTCTCTCAACAGTCAAGCCCAAGACTGTCGATGGAGAGCTCAAGCTCAATATTAGCGTTGAGCAGGTTCAGATGATCTTTGCCCAGCATCCTCTCATCAAGCGCGTCTACAACGAGAACGTCCCTCGGCTATCCGAGGCCGAGTTCTGGTCTCGGTTCTTTCTTAGCAAACTCTCCAAGAAGTTACGGGGTGAGCGAGTCACTGAGAATGATCCCAACGACCCCCTCTTCGACAAGTACGACCCTAGCGAGAATACGGTAGCTGTGCAGAGCAAGATCATGGCACAACAGGTTCCTCACATCATCGACATCGAGGCCAACGAGGAGAACCAGGGCGGATTCAAGAGCGGGAATGCCAAGGATATCGAGATGCGTCCTAGAACTAACGTTCCCATTGTAAAGACCCTAAACAGCCTCAGCGAGAAGATCATGGCCAACGTTGCCCCATCCGACTCGAATGCCGAGGATGTCAGTGGAACTTATGACACTTATAACCAGCTTGCACTCCGCGACTTAAAGGGGGATGCCAAGGAGCATCGCATCATGCTCAACGTCAAGGAGCAGAACAAGTTCTTCTCCAAACACGAAACAGCACCCTCGTCCAATGCCCGCCTGTTTGAGGAACAGGCCCCCAGCGATGTGCTCTTCGAGATTCAGGGCGATCTCGAGACCCTCGAGGGCGATGGCGCAGGGGGCATCAATCTCCAAGCAGCAATTGGCTTTGATGAACAGAGCGATAGCGACGACGATGCTCCCAAGCGTGCTCACGTCGGTTCACGGTCTGCTTTGAAAGCTGCCGACAAGGACGTCATGAAGGGCGTTCGTCAGCAGCGTGCGCAAAAGTATGGACATGACTCTGACGCCCTTACACCCATGGGCCTCCCTGCTGAACTTGCTCGGAAGTGCAGCCTTACCAATGCCACCACCGTCGAGTTCCTACACCAGTTCTGGAACGCTTTCCTCTCGGGAGACGCGGATCGTGCTGCCGAACTGCAGTACCTCGCCGAGTCACTGAGCCGCTCCATTGCACGCATCAACGCTGTCGCAGATGAGGCCGACAAGGAGCGGGATGAAATCATCCGTACCCGCAAGAAGGAGATCCGTGATCACTTTGAGCGTACGGGAAAGAAGATCCGCTGGAAGGCGGACAGGGTGGGTGGTGGCCGTCCAGCCGTCATGGCACTGATGCAGCCGACTATCGATGCGCTAGAGAAGGCCCAGGCGGATTACCAGAGAGCTCTTGCGGCAGAGGGGATCAAGGTGTCGACAGAAGCATGAGGTCGGCTGGATGACAGCATATCATCCACAGGCATTTTGGTAATAAGACAGAACAAATATGGGATGAAGTTTGAACACAGCAGGCAGTTGTATAATAATAGGTAGTTCAATAAAGAGACCAGCTCAGGCCAATCCTTACCACGAGTCTTGCATCTTTAGACGTTGTTGTCTCCGATATGATATGATATAGTACACTTTTCTTACAGTACAAGTTCCTTTTTGAGCCCATGCTATATTCAACTCATGCCCAGAAATATGACGAGAAACAAAGACACCTCGAATGCTTATTTCCGTCTGGTCAGTCCATCCTCCACTCCATATCTCCCAAAGTTACCCGAGTCTATGATAGTGAAAACGAAAGCTCCCCACGCCGTCCCCGGTGAATGAGACCCCTTGAAACAAGAAAAAATATATATATATGAAAAAAACCAAGCTCATGTTGGCCATGCAAGTCAAGGACTTCCTCGACGGATGCGTACCTCCTCAGCATCGGCAAGCTTCTTATCAGCACCGACACCAAAGCCCATCATCTTCTTGGCACCCTTCTTCTTGGCGCCGTACTCCTCGTCAAACTTGCGGATCTGCTTGAGCGACTCCATGTCCTCGCTGATGCTGGCGGGGATCTGCCGCAGCGCCTTGTCAAAGTGCTCCTGACGCAGGGTGCGCTTCTTGGGGTACTCGTAGGGTTCCGGCCCCGCGTGGCGGGCGGCAGCCTCGTTCTCCTCCTCGACGGCGGCCATGGCGGCGGCGACGCAGGCGTTCTTGAGGTCAGAGCCCGAGTAGTAGGGCGTGCGCTTGGCGAGATCCTCGAGCGAGACGGAAGGATCGATGTCCTCGCCCTTGAGGAGGATCTTGAGGATGGCGGTGCGGTCAGGCTGCAGGGGAAGGTCGACAAGGAGACGGCGTGGTAGACGTCGAAGGACAGCATCATCAAGATCGAAGGGTCGGTTCGTGGCGACCATGATGAATGCTTCAGTCTCCTCCAAGCCGTCCCACTCCTTGAGGAACTGGTTGATGTGGGAGCGGTGAGATGCGCGAGCACCGAGCATGCTTCGATTGGCCAGGAGCGAGTCGGCCTCGTCGATAAAGACGACACAGGGCGAGATCTTCTTGGCTAGGGTGAATACGGCGTGGATGAGCTTCTCGCTCTCACCCACCCATTTGTCGTTGATGGTAGCACCGCTGATCTCCAGCATGTTTGCACCACTCTCCTTCGCAACAGCCTTTGCCAGGAGGGTCTTGCCTGTACCAGGGGGGCCATACAAAAGACATCCGGGGATCTTGTCTTGGGCCAGGACACCGTATGAGAAGGCATCAGGGCGTACCAGAGCCAAAGATGTTAGGAGCTTGAGGGCAGAGATGGTGTCCTTGGGAACATGGACATCGTCAAATGTGGTTCGTAGGTTCTGGCGGTTGATGTGCCCCGAGGATATACGCTTCTCATACTCATTAAGCTTCATGGATGCCCGGCCGGCGGTTTGCGAGTCTTCAGCCTTCTTTTGTGTCTCTTCAGCAGTGACCTTGTCTTCCGGCTCCGGGTCATCCAAGAACATTTGTCCAGGTCGTTGCCTCAGAGGTCCCATGAGAAGTCTTTCATAGACTCCTCCTGCTGCTGCGCCCTCTGCTTCCTCCTCAAGTCGCTTCGCAGCACAAGCAATGTTGTACACTTCAGGCAAGGGGAGGATCGACTTTTTGAGCATCTGAGCCCGCGTGTCGGTGGCACGCATAAAGATCTTGATGTGGTCATTTGAAAAGTCGAGAAGTCGATGACCGCCAAGGGACTTTAGCATCCGATTTACGTTGCGAACATTCTCCACAAACAGATCCGTGTCTTGGAGAGGGAAGGGGTTGTCAGAGACCTGAGAACCGCCAGACGGCTTGGGTTGCCTCAGAGTGCGGTGCGGATCAATGTGTCGAGAGATGACAAAATCTCCAAACGAGAGATCTCGAAGAACGCTTTGGTACTCATCCGAGGGTTGCTCACTCGAAGACGTTCCAAAGATAGCGATCTTGGCGCCCTGTTGCCAGGCTGCATCCACCAAGCTCCTTAGCCGCGAAATCAGCATCGATCCCTCGAGAGTCATACTGAGCTCCACAAAGTCGTGGATGTGGATGAGAAGAGGCCTATCACGGGCCGAGCCGTGCTTCAGCTCGGCAGACTGTGTGAGTTGATCCAAAATCTTGTCGATCTTGAGGTTCTCCCACTTGTCAAAGGGGTCATAGCCACCCTGCTTTATCTTGTGAAGCTCATCCTCGATCGGGCCTGCACCTGGACGGATGCTCACGGTTTCTTGGTCGTTGTCATCTTCTTCTGTCGCGCGTGATGGGAGATCTGGATCTTTGTATAGCTTCCCGTTCATCTCAGCGGCGCGGAATCCCATGGTTGACAAAGAGCCCCTCGAATAAGCCCAATCTTGCCCGAGATATTCTCCCACCAGGACCGACAGGTCTTGAGCGTCTAAGCGGATCAAGTCGGCATCGTTAAAGTACGCCGCATGTTCCGCAACTGCTTCTGATATGGCTTGACCGCTATAGCCAGACATGGAGAGGATAGTGATCTGGCGCTTGAGGTTTCTCGACTCCGAGTCAGCAGGTGCCGGTGTTGTCAATTCGCGACGGAGGGCGGATCGGATGGAGGAAAAGGTGAGGACGGGTAGGTCAGCGATGGCCTGAGACAAGGAATGGTCCAGTCTCCAGTCATAATCGAGGATGCTGTCAATGGCAGTCTGGACAGAAAGGAACTGGTCGCGGAACTCTTGACCGTGGCGGTCAAAGTCCTTGTAGTAATTCCACCACCAAAACGGCCGGGAAGTATATGTATAGTGCGCATGTCGGGCGGGATATAGCGAATCGGTAAGGTGCCACGCTGAGTCGAGGAGCATGTCGTAGACGCGGGTGATGCTTGTAAGCTTGTCAACGAGCTCTTCAGTGTTACTCGAGTCGGCTTCGGGGTTGACAAGCTCGCCGGCCCGGTCTCCAGCCTTTTCTATCAAGGCCTTGAGAGTTTTGTCAAAGTACTCCTCGAGCGCTTTGTTGGACTCTTGTACTCGCGGAGTGTTCTCGCTCGGCCGAGGATCGACAAAGATTGACGATGTCTTGGGGTGCTTCGCATCTTCGGCGAGAGCGATTGGGAGTCGAGGCCTGCGCCAGGCATTGTGAAGGGTGACATTTTCGTCGAGAAACGTCTGGGGAAGCTTGACTGGGGGTAGAGCTGGAGCGGCGTTCTTGCGAGCGATACGATTCTTTAGAGAGCTCGAAGTTCGATGTCGTGAACGACCTTGGGACGATTCGGTGCCATTCTGTGGCTGTACGTCCTCTCCTTCTACCGTCGATGATTCACCAGCAGGCTTGCTTCCATTGTTTGCACCGCTGCCACTCCCGCTACCGCTCAGCCAAGTAGACGATGTCTGAAAGGATCGATAGGCGACACCGAGGATTCGGGACCGCGGGGCTCTGGCGGCGAGGGCAGCAGCGGGATGGATAAGGGCGCGAAGCCCTGGCGAGTGCATCCGAGCGGATTCTTGTCGCGTGCGACCAGGAGGGAGGAGGATGGCAAAGTCCTAGCGAGTAGAAAATTCAAATCGCAGCAAAGGACCTTGGAACAATTTCTCCAGCATATGATTCTCGCTGGCGGTTGATGGTCGGAGACTTGGCGTTTGTTCAGCGGGTTTCGGAGATTATGTAATCGCGGAACTGCAACAATGGGCAGTCAATTGTATATTAACGTGCCTTGTAACATGACGAAGAGCCTGATTTAAATGCCCTTGTTACACTCGTCGACTCGTAATACCCGTAGTTACGGTGAACCATGTTAGGAAGTCTTGGCTCTTTACACCGCTACCAAGCTTGGTTCATGACGGTGCGAGTTCGGAGGCCAATTATAAGCAACGTTGAAGACCGTTAGAATGCAACGTCATGGCTGAGACCTTTATGTTATCTTCTTCTGGTCTTCTGCCAACTCTGACTCGGTTTATTAACAAGTTTAAAGGGCAGCACATTGGTGTTGCGTAAAGTTCTTTTCACATGTCATTGGATACTCTGTCGACTGTCATTGGTTACCCTCGAGACCATGTGTGTTCTCTTGGACGCTTTCACTACCCAAGAGGCAGCAACAACTCCTCCAAATATTCGGTTACAGGTAACAGAAAATCGGAAACTATTTCTAGGCTCTTTGAGGAATAGATAGGGATCATCGGTTGCTTCGCAAACTCGAGAGACTTGGTTGCCCTACCTATATCTCAAGAGTCAGAGTAGAGTACAGTAACAGTGACGTTCCAAAGCCGGGGTACAGTACGTGGCCCTCATCTCATCCATGCCACCAAACAAGAGCCGGCCTCGCAATAGCATCTTCTAGTTCACACACAAGGTTATTTAAAGCCCGCTGCTGCGCCTCTCCGAGAAGCCATTCCACCCCGTCCCCTGTCATCACCTTCAAGGGGCACACGAGGGATTCCCCACAAACTGGGCTGAGGGTTGCGTAACGTTCAAGCATGGGAGTCGTAAGGCTCAGGAGCTGGCCCTGGACTCTAAAGCTTGGCCAAGTCTAGCCGAAGCCCTTTTTCGCTGTTATTGTATTTGTCGTTTCCGTCAGTTGCGTAATGCAACGGCGCGGCCACCCCTCTCACTCAGGCTGACGTTTAAGGGAGAGGGGGATCCCGGTCTCCGTGTGATTGGCTAGACTCTGCCTTATGGTTTTACTCATGGTCTCGAATCTTGGTTTCTTACCCAACTTCCTTTGCTTTCACTTTATCTCTATCTTCTTCAAGGTTTCCCGTCGTCCCTTGACCTTTGTCTGCGCCACGCCCATTGGCCGTTCCCATTTCAAACATAAACCCCCCGGCCTTCAACGTTCCTCCGGGGTCCGAGCCGCCGCGCTTAAGCCTGCCGATCCCGACCACCGTCGGATGCGGGCCTTTCTTTGGCTTCGTTATCGTCATCATAGACTCCCATCAGCCGCTCGCTACCGCCCACTCACAGCCCTAGTTCATCGTCTAAGCGTTGCTCGACTAGCTCAAGGCACGCGGGGGCCGTTGTCTGCGCCTTGTCATCAACCGGGGCATCCCCTGTATCGACTGGGACTGAGTGCCTTTCTCTCTCTTGCATCTGCCTCATATTATTCTATGTAATTGGGACAACTCGTCTCGCTCTTCGCGTCTCGTCTCGCTGCCTCATCTTCTCCTCAGGCACTTCTCTTGGCCATGATATAGCCCCATCAACCATGGATACTTCAACCTCAGTCCCGGCTTCTCAGGAAGCTTACACATTCGAACAACCTCAGTCACAACCTCCGCAGGAGTCAGCAGCAACACAGCCGGGGTCCGGAGACAAACCCTATCACTCTAAACGCCCTCACAAAAAGTCCCGGACAGGGTGCAAAAACTGTAAAAAGCGAAAAGTTAAATGCGACGAGGCCAGGCCCGCCTGCCGCTCGTGCAGGCTACGCAAGGCTGACTGCGTCTATCCAAGCGCTCCGGCCTCATCTTCAACATCAAGCAATGACCCTCCAGCCTCCCCTTCGATCTCGACTGTCTCGTCCGTCACTCAACGTGCTGTATCGCCGGATGTCATCTCTGTATCATCCGGTGATGACATGATGGAGGAGACTGGACCTCTGGTATCACAACCGCTCTTTCGTTCTGGTCAAATGAACAACACCGACATGAAGCTCCTATGGTTCTATACCAGCGCAACTTGTACCTCATTCTCCATCGATGATGGCCGCTTCAACCCCATCAACGACATCCTCAAGACCCGCATGGTCCAGGTCGCCTTTGAGAATCCTTTCCTCATGGACTCCCTCTTCGCCCTTGCCAGCCTCCACATGCAGAGCCTCGACCAGGAGTGCGACCCTTCCCGTGCCCTCGCGTATCGCGCTCGCTCTTTCGAAGGCTATCGTCGTGCTGTCGAGCAGGCCCACCCAGAGACATATCCCGCCCTCATCGCCAACTCTCTTCTCCTAACTGCCCTCTCCTCTCAGAACTTCCGCGATGATGACTCCAAAGAGCTGTACATTATCGACTGGATGATTGTCTGGCGCGGTATCGGCCTTGTAATTGACCTCATGGGCATTGAGAGGCTCTTCGACTCTGGTCTCTACGCCCTCTTCTCTCGCCCGCCGATAGACCTCGAAAAGGCCACCGGTGCAATCCCCAACAACCTCCTCTTCATGGTTACCTCAATCAAGGCCGGCGACCCAGATTTTGCTGACGTTGACACATATTACGAGACGCTCAAGTACCTGGGCTCTCTCTATCACAATCTCAACAACGGCATCAGTCCCGTCATGATGTTGCGCATTATCACCTGGTTCACCTTCATCCCTCGTCATTTCATCCAACTCGCCCGTGAACGCCGTCCCCGAGCCCTTGTCATCCTCGCCTACTACTCTGCCTTTCTCAAGCTCACCCAAGTCGTCTGGTGGCTCAAGAACGTCGGCGAGCGCTCCCTAAACGACCTTTGCCAGTACCTCGGCCCAGAGTGGCAGCATCTTCTGGTGGTGCCACAGATGGCCCGCCTAGTCGACACAGACATGGGGATTGCAAGAGTGTTGTTTGAGAATCCCAACTGGGTGCCCAGCACGCCCAGCAACCTTCGCATAGATCCTACGGCGGCCATTACCTTTCTAGACGATGAGGGACGGCGAGTTGAATGGACACCCTCCGAGAAGAAACTTGTTCTCCTGGATCCTAGGAAGGACAACACAATCGATGAGTGGAAAAATGACCCCGAGCTGTGGAAGCCTGAGGATTGACAGGGTCTGTCCGCAGTTGTTGACCTCTGATGGAGGCTCACATTAGAGCAAAGGAGTTATGGTTTGGCGTTGCGTTATGGTCGGGCTATTAGGCGTTTCAGGCTGGTGAGACTGGATGTAAAAGGGCGTACATGATATACTGCAGGTCACATAGGTGGTGAACCGGTGACATGAACACGTGGAATATTTGGTGAATGGTTTTTGAATACCCCAGAGACTCGACAAGTCTCTCTACCCTTCAAGATAGTAGATGCTACAAATGGAAGAGAAGGCCATATGACGCACCTGCACATCTACTTGGTCGAATCGCCTGACCTTATGATAGTAATACTTCTTCTTAGGCGAAAGTGAGGTAAGAATGATATACCTCTTATTGAAGAATTATGATTAGCTATCACCCCCCGTTATGACCTCGTTAGAGGTCCTTGTGCACTAATGGGATAGGTAGTGACGCAACTCCCCGGATAGAGTCAAGGGTTATAGAGTTATCCAACTCTAGATAGCAATAATCCTTATGTGGCAAGGTTTACTATAACCCTCTTCAACCTTAGTCTATAAATATATTATAATTACCTAATTAGATATACAGTGACAGTTCTTGCTTCGACTAACACCTACAAGAGAAAACATGTCAAAATAATCCCTATCCCATATATAAGAAGTCTACGGGACATAACTATCCTAGGCATAACCATTGCGTTCAAAAGTAAGAATAATAATTCATCACTCAAGTCGATCAACTATTAAACTTTGACATATCACAAGAGCAACCAAAGTAAGAGAACATGACGAAGAGTCGAGACGGCAGAACATTAACTTAGCATATATATGCATGAGACGATACAACACTTCACAAGGTGATGGGGAGCATCACGGCAAAAAAGAAAGCTTGATATGGCTACAAGAGGAATTTTGTTGATTTCTTGGTACACAGCTCACAAAAGAGACTTGATGGAGCTTATGAGAAACCTCTCCGGGCCTTGTTCCTCTTCTCTATACATAGGCCCGATTTCTCTCTCATCCCGTCTCCCGCGGCATTAACTCTCAATACTCAAGCCCCTTAGTTGTTCTCCAGCTCAGCCAGAATCTTCTCACCCTTGGCCTTAGCCGAGGCGAAGTCACCGACCATGTAGAAGGCACCCTCGGGAAGGCTGTCGCCCTCACCGTTAAGGATGGCCTTGAAGGAGTTGATGGTCTCCTTGAGGTCGACCAAAACACCCTCAATACCAGTGAAAACCTGGGCGACAGTGAAGGGCTGGCTCAGGAAACGCTGGATCTTACGGGCACGCTCGACGGTAAGCTTGTCAGCCTCCGACAACTCGTCCATACCAAGAATGGCAATGATATCCTGGAGAGACTTGTACTCCTGAAGGATCTGCTGGACGCGGGTAGCGGTGTCGTAGTGCTCCTGACCGACGACTCGGGGGTCGAGCATACGGGACTTGGAGTCGAGAGGGTCGACAGCGGGGTAGATACCCAACTCGGAGATACCACGGGACAAGACAGTGGTGGCGTCCAAGTGAGCGAAGGTGGTGGCGGGGGCAGGATCAGTCAAATCGTCAGCAGGGACGTAGACGGCCTGGACGGAAGTAATGGAACCCTTCTTGGTGGTGGTAATACGCTCCTGCATACCACCCATGTCGACGGCAAGGGTGGGCTGGTAACCGACGGCAGAGGGGATACGACCCAGAAGGGCAGACACCTCGGAACCGGCCTGGGTGAATCGGAAAATGTTGTCAATGAAGAGCAGCACTAGAACTAGTTAGTATCAAGTCTGGCCGCTTGACTCTCGAAATAACTCACCATCCTGACCCTCCTCATCACGAAAGTACTCCGCGACGGTCAAGCTGTGTAAAAAAAGAGGCGTCAGTAAGGCGTCTAAAAAGCGTAGTGCGTACAAAATCATGGTGTCCGAGCGGCTGATCGCCGCTGGGGCAGAGCCGTCTTGCTATGTCGATTTAACGCCCACTCGGTGTCAAACGATTTGTTGCAAAGACAGGAATATAGGCCTTTGTCCTTGTTCTCTTGTCTTTCTGGTTCTGGGCATATGTAGAGAGATGTTGGAGGGTATTGGGGAAGATATACTCACCCAGTAAGGGCGACACGGGCACGGGCACCTGGGGGCTCGTTCATCTGACCGAAGACCAGGGCGACCTTGGAGTCACCGTCGAGCTGAATGACAGAGGTCTCCTGCATTTCGTGGTACAGATCGTTACCCTCACGGGTTCGCTCACCGACACCAGTGAAGACGGAGTAACCACCGTGAGCCTTGGCGATGTTGTTGATAAGCTCCTGAATGAACACAGTCTTGCCGACACCAGCACCACCGAAGAGACCAATCTTTCCACCACGGGCGTAGGGGGCAAGAAGATCGACGACCTTGATACCAGTGGCGAGAATCTCAGCGGAGGTAGACTGCTCGACGAACTCGGGGGCTTCTTGGTGAATGGGCAGGCGCTTGTCAGACTTGATGGGACCACGCTCGTCAATGGGGTCACCAGTGACGTTCATGATACGGCCGAGGGTCTGGGGACCGACGGGGATGGTGATGGGAGCACCGGTGTCGACAGCGGGAGCACCTCGGACCAGACCCTCGGTACCGTCCATAGCAATGCATCGGACGACGTTCTCACCCAGATGTTGCTGTTGGCTGTTAGAATTGATGTGCCGGACGAGGCAATTGATTTTGTACATACGGAAACCTCAAGCACGAGCTTCTGGCCATTGTTCTGGGTCTCAAGGGAGTTGAGAATGGAGGGGAGCTTAGCGCCATCGAACTTGACTGCAAACTAGTCAGTAATGTGTTTGTCGGATCGAGGCAGGCTGGCAGAGAGCCTGTCGCGGATGATTGACTGACCGTCGACGACGGCACCGATGACCTGCGGGCAGTCGGGTTAGCACAGAGTTTGTTGAGAATTGAGTGTAGCCGGGCGACCGGAATCGGGGACGAGCTCCAACTCACCTGGTGAATCTTGCCGGTGCCAGCGCTGGCAGTGCTCGCCCATCGGCTGCTGATGGGGAGTCGGAAGGAGGCAGGTCGGAGGGCACGTCGAGGGAGGACGGCCGGGCGAGCCGCGCGGGCGAAGGAGGAAATGCCGCTGCCGAGGGAAAAACACGTTGGTCAGCTCAATTGGGCCTCAATTGGAGCGGGAACGTCGTCGAAAACATGTCGACAGTCGTTCTCGGATTCGATACTCACCTCTTGAACATCTTGCCAGATGACAAAGAGCGATCAGAGATGGGAGTGGAGAGAGGTTGGTTGAAGCTGAGGGAGAACTTTTACGGAGGTGAGCAGTTTTGCTCGGGGGACGACTTCTCGTCGGTTAGAGCTTTGCGGCAGGTCACGTGTGGCGCTAAGCCCGAAATTACTGTCTGCCCCACCTGAGAAGCTGCGATGCCGGCAATTTACCGGGACGCCGCGGCGGGATTATTCGCGACCCAGTGGTTGCCTCGTCAGGGAGCCACTCAGAGCACCCAGCTCCGGACCAGCCCAGAGCAAGCCAACAGCCGGCTATGTATGAGTGAGAGACTGCGGGAGCGACAGCGGATCAATTGCTGAGTCCCAAGCCAAGCCAGCAGGCGGTATATTACAGAGGGTCGGATTTCGGTCGACGGGACCGAATTACAAGGGGACAAAAGCTGGGGATGTTTGCGACAGGCAAAAGTACCCCTCCGCACAACGGCTAATAAAGATGAGATCAACCGCATCATTGATCTCGCAGCGAAGCCAGCAAGCAATGGCCCCAGGTGATGCTATGCATCTCTCCAGGACGGGAGAGCACAGCAATAGAGCGGGGAAAGTAGCATTGACCTGTCTGCCGAGATGGAGGGAAGGACGAAGATGGGTGTGAGAGTGTCTGAGCCAAGCCTAAGCAGCCATCCATCCATCCAGTCCTGGCTACAGCCGGAACCTCGTTATAGCGAGTAGCGGCTATCGATGCACAGTGTATTACAGTTTCCGAGCACACGGAGTACCCTGACGTCCAATTCTTTGAACAAGCTCTGCTGCTGTCCAGTGTTTCTCCAGCTTGCCCCCGGGCAACAAAGACAGATCAGGGATCTCCATCTCCCATGCATCCCGCTCCCCTGCCCCTATTGGCCTCAGCTAGCAGCCCACGCCGAAAGACCCCTCTCTATGCCCAATCACAGGAGGCAATTGAGTAAAGCTGGGGCACCCAGGAGGTGTTGGGATCCAGTCTTTTTTTGATGCTGAGATTTGCCAATCGTTCAGGCTGGCTCTGTTCCAACTTTTTTCCCTCGTCGGCCCCTCCTCTGCCTTGCTCTCTTCCCCACCCGTGCCCAAAAATCTGCCCCGGCTCATGAGCACTCAGACCGATATATCGTTGTCGTCGAGCTTCAATAGGAAATCTTTTTTTAAAGCAGTGAATCTTCAATTGAGCCTCAGTTATCTTGAAACAGCAACACACCTCAAACCAAGAATACTCATAATTGCTTTAATTAAATCGCATCCAATTGTTTCCTTCCATCATCGCTCTCAATTGCTGCTGTCCTGTCCCCTTGCTATCCCGAACGCCCGAGCCGAAAAGTCCGAGCAATGCCCAGCGCCAGCCCGCAGAAGCCATGGGCCAGATCCCGATGCGCCACCTCCAACAAAAGTCTCCCACCGCATTATCTAACGACATCGCGACAACCAGGTATGGAGTTCTCATCAAGTCGCCTCAATCTTCACTTTAATACATCACATTCCATATTTATCAACTGCCATCTTTTATTATTCAAATGTTGTATCTCTGCAGGGCAGAAAGGAACGAAAATAGACATCATGTTAGTGAGTGCCCCACCGCAATTAATTCTTCACCTTGTCAAGGCCCATCATGTCTCCGCCAAAGAAGAGAATCCCAAACCGTAGAGTTTCTAGTAGCTTCAGTACTGGCTATGTATCCCTAATTTCACCTTCGTCTGTCCTTTGGCGAGCCTCAGGGCCTCTGAGAAATCGTCGACTCAAGCGCCAGAACCTATGGCCGTGTCAGTTAATTCGAAAACCCATGTTTGATGACGTCTCTTACCAGGGCAGTTCGGCAAGGGATGTACACGTGTGTCCAGTTCTTCCTGTTGTTCCATTCCATGGCTGTTGTGAAGAACCGTGTGTTCTCGTCAATGCGGTTGAAACCACCGACATCTTTGCTGTCCGTGTTGAGGACTACTCGGTATGTTCCAGCAACATCGATGCCGATCCGGTAGTCGCTGAAGCTGTTGGTCGGGTGGAAATTGAAGACGAACACCAGGCCGGCACGCTCAAACACGATCACCTTGTCGTTCTCGTTCTTCAGTGAGATGTACGCCTGCGGTGCATGGAGCCATCCGTACTTGGCCTCGGTGTTGTTCATCTGCCGGTCAAAGTGGTTGAGGAACTGGTATCGTAGCAAATTGTCTTCCGTGAGGTTGAGCTGTCGCCGAGCATACCAGAAAGAGTTGTTGTTGCCCTCCCGGGGGAAGTCAAGCCACTCAGGATGGCCAAACTCATTACCTTCGAAGTTGAGGTAACCCTCACCTCCCAAGCCATGTGTGAGAAGGCGGATCATCTTGTGGAGTGCCATGCCCCGATCAATGACTGGAGTCAAAGGCGACAATGTCGACATGTTGGTGTACATCTCGGCATCACAGAGATGCATCATGAGCGTCTTGTCACCAACAAGCCTGCGACAATTAGCAACCGGCACTGAGAAGGGTTGGGTTAGGAGCTTACGCTTGATCGTGACTCTCGGCATATGCGATCGTCTTCTCGCCATGGCGTCGGTTTGTCAGGGTGTGGCAGATGTTGCCAATGTCCCATTCGTCATCCTTGAGCTCTTTCAGGATCTTGATCCACATGTCAGGAATGGCCATGGCGAGACGGTAGTCAAAGCCAACGCCTCCGAGCGATAGCGGCAGACACAGAGCAGGCATGCCCGAAACATCCTCGGCAATGGTGATGACATCTGGGTAGAGCAGGTGAAGCATCTCATTTGCCAGCATGAGATAGACGACAGCCTCCTCATCAACATCTGCGCCAAAGTACTCGTGGTAGCCTCCAGAGAAACCCCTATTTCGGTTAGCATTGGCAATCATAGAATAACTTTCTCATAGAAGCAACTTACGTTCCCATTCCATGGTGGACATAAAGCATGCTAGTGACACCGTCAAATCGGAATCCATCAAACTGGTACTCATCCATCCAGAAACGCAAGTTGCTCAGTAGGAACCTCATCACTTCATGGTGGCCATAGTTGAAGAGCCGGCTGTCCCATTGATCATGGCGACCCTTACCACCGCCGTGGAAGTACTGATGGTCGGTGCCATCAAACTCGTTGAGACCATCGAGCACGTTCTTGGATGCATGGCTGTGGACGACGTCAAGGAGTACGACAATGCCCATGCTGTGCGCGGTGTCAATGAGCTCCTTGAGGTCCTCGGGGGGGCCATATCGGCTGCTCGCCGCGAAGAAGTTGTTGACCTGATAACCAAAACTGGCGTAGTAGGCATGCTCCATGACAGCCATCAATTGGATCACATTGTAGCCAAGATCCTTGATCCTGGGAAGCATAGTCTTGGTGAACTCCTTGTAGGTTGCAACCCGCTGGTCGGGGCTGGAGATACCAACATGGGCCTCGTACACGCGAGCGCTTTCGGGCTTCTTGGGTCGCGCATGCTTGAACTTGTAGGTCTCGGAGGCGGGAGGGTTCCAGAAGCGGGCGTCATAGGCAGGCGACACGGACAGGTCCTGTGTCACGTACTTGATCCATGCGGGGAGTCGATCGGCACGCTCGCCATTAGGCAGAGTGAGAGAGATCTTGAGGCAGTGTCAGTATATGAGGCAGGACAATTGACAATAAATCGGAACCGCAGCATACCTTGATCTTGGAGTTGTGAGGAATAGCAGGCTGGCCATCCTTAGCTGGAACAGTGATCTCGAAGACACCAAAAGGCCCCTTCTTCATGGGATGGGTGGTGCGATCCCAGTTGTCTAGCACCAGTGTAAGAGCTTGAAGGGGAAGGCCGGCAAGTGGTCAACTTACTGAAGTCTCCGATAAGGAACGCCTCGGTGGCATTGGGTGCCCATTCGCGGTAGACAATGTTGTTTTTGGCATCGACGTTCAATCCAAACTTTTCGGTGCCCTAGATTCTTTCGCATCAGTGCTGGGCCCTTGGTGCTGCAAGGCAAAGCTTACCCTGCTAAACTTCTCGAGACCACCCTCATTGTCGTTAATGGTCTTGATCCAATCTTGGGTCTTCGAAAATCGTCTCTTGAGGGCGTCGGTGAATGGGGACAACCAAGGGTCGAGCTTGACGACGCCTAAAGCTATCGTCAACATGGCGCCCCCTTGACCATCAGATCATCACATGTCAGAACCAGTTACTAACCTGTACCATCATTGGGAATGTCATCTGCAGCACCATTGGCATTGTTGGGGTCCAGGGAATTGGACGACTTCTCGACGATTGCAGCCATTGTAACGCTCAGTGAAGGATACGACGCGTGTGGGAGGATGAAGGCGTTGGAGGGAGTCGTGGGCGGGGTAGGTAGGTAGATGAGGTGTGTAGGTTGTGAGCTCTAGGCAATTGTTGAGCTTCAGGTGAGACAAGGTCGACGTGTCGCAATCCAATCCAGACTCGAGAGGGCAGCTGCAATGGAGGGAGCCAGAGCAATTGTGCTTGAGGAATGAAGAATTTTAATTCCGCCGAGCCCAGATGAACTGAGCAGGTCAAGGTTGTGGCGAGAAAAAAACAATGGCGATATCTCAGACCTTGTCAACCTCGTCTACTAGCTCCCCTAACCTGGCGCTGCACGCTTCGCTTCCTGACCCTCAGGCGCAGACAGCTTTATCGATAAGTTGAGATGACGTCGCGGATGGGGTGGGTTTTCCCAACGGCTAGGGTACGTATCCTGTACGCTGTGCCAGAAGTGGAAGGCGTGTGCCCGCTATACACCTTGAGACGCTTAGGTTGTGGTTGAGAGCGGGCCCGGTGAGGTTCTCGCCACTCGGGTTTGCCGTGCCATGATGAGGTTTTCTCGGAATCATTGTGCAGCACGGGAAGGATTGATGGAGCAGTCGGGGGTGCCAAAAGGTGCTTAGGCGGGAGTCCTTATCTGATCCCCCAGTCGGTTTCTCGAGTGGGACGACCTGCAACTCGGAGCTTTTAGTGGCTGATGAGTCGCTGCAGATGCCAGCGTCCTCGGCCTCTAAACTCTCGCACCGATAGCGGAAGAAGCTGCTTGCGGCTGACTAGATGTCCGGTTGGACAATTCCGGATCATCCCAAGAAGACATCGCGTAATTCATCAATCGCTATCAGCTCCAAATCAACTCTGTATTGTATATCGCTTGGATTGCCCTCGCACAAAGCCTCATCACTGTTGCCAATTGATGATGCGATAAGCTTCCCAGCTTCGGCTCTACCGCTCGACCGTGTCAAGCCGTCTCCGACCCCCCGCATCCCGTCATCGTCGGCCCAGACACACGGTCATCTCGGTCGACTGTCTCCTGACTCTCCGCCTGGAATCGCCCTTATTATGTGATTCGGCCATATACAACAATGGCGCCCTTCGTTAGGGGACTTCCTGCGACCCGTCGTGGTCTCCGCTCCGTCTCCGTTCCTCTCCTGCGACCGCTACCCATCGCCGTGTCCCGACCGCCATCCTACAATCCCTCCCCGCGCTGTCGACATCTATCTGTATCGATTCCCCTCGCCGTATCGAGGCGCACTGCCGACTTCAACTCGGGCTTCAACAGCAGCTATGACCCGTCAGTCGATCCGGGGCGTGGCCCCATGTTCAACAAGGCCAGCTTTGGCGTCCCTCAGTTCTACCCACGGGACCTGAAGAAGCGCGTGGACGAGTATGTTGTTGGCCAGGACCGAGCGAAGAAGACAATCTGCGCCACCATATTCAATCATTACCAGAACCTACGAAGGCGACATCAGCATGAACACGAGGATCGGAATCGGCGTGACAAGATGATGCGCCAAAGGTTTGCTAGGGACAGGGAGCTGCATCAGAAACGCCGCGAGATGCATCCCGTCGAAGGTCAGCGTGTGCATGGCCCCATGCCTGAGCGCAAAAACACTGATGCTCTACAAGACGAGTTCCCGGGCCACAATGAGTCTGTTCGTGGCCTTCATGACAATCACGAGTATGACGAAGATCCCATTGATCATCTTTATGTTGCCGAGGACCTCAGCATCCCTGAGCATGTCAAGATTGACAAGAGCAACCTTCTCTTGATAGGTCCAACTGGTGTTGGTAAGACCTATATCTTAGAGTACGTTGCCATGACCCTTATGTCTTGTCGCCTATATTCACCATTCTCAGAACACTTAGCAAAAAGATCAATGTTCCCTTCTCCATCTGCGACTGCAACTCTTTTACACAGGCTGGATATATTGGGCAAGACGTCGAGACCTGTATCGAGCGACTCCTTATCGAAGCCAATTATGACATCAAGGCGACAGAACACGGTATTGTTGTTCTGGACGAATTCGACAAGATAGCGAGACGCGAGACTACAACCGGTCGAGATGTTGGGGGCGAAGGAGTCCAGCAGGCGCTGTTAAAGCTTGTTGAAGGAACAAAGGTCACCATCAATGTTAAAGACAACCGCTCGTCTCGGTCAACACCACCCATCACGACCAACTATAACGCATCCGGGCCCTCTTCCTCTTCCCCTCAGGCGGCCCCGCCCGGTGGCAAAGTCGACCAGTATACCATTGATACAACAAACATCCTCTTTGTCTTTTGCGGCGCCTTCGTTGGGCTGGATAAGGCTGTTCTTAGGAGAGTCGCGAGGCCATCCATGGGCTTTGGCGGAGAGCTCCGCGGCCGCTCAACCATGTCTGGGAGCAAGCAGGTTCTTCCGGCTGAGACATACACACACCTCCCTCATCACAACCCGCAGTCGGCTTCTTCCTTTACCCCACTCGATCTTACCACTCCGGCCGACCTCCAAAGCTTTGGCTTTATCCCGGAGCTGATTGGACGACTACACAACATCTGTGCTCTTAGTCCCCTGTCCCAGGGTGACCTCTTCCGCATTCTGACTGAGCCCAAGAACAGCCTCGTTGCCCAGTATACAGCCCTCTTTGAGACATACCCTTCTCGACTATTCTTTACAGAGAAGGCCCTGTATGCAATCGCTGAGAGGGCTGCTGCTTCGGAAACGGGTGCTCGAGGCCTGAAGATGGAGATGGAGCGGGTTTTGGCAGAGCCCATGTTTGACGCCCCCATGCCTTACGTACTTGTCACTGAGGCGAGCGTCAGGGGAACGGAGAAACCAGCGTACTGGGGCAAGGACGGTAGATTCGAAGTGGACAGGAAGATGGAGGAGGAGGAGTTGAACCCCAACAGGACGCAGCCAAGTGACACTTTCGAGAGGTACCGGGAAGCTGGGCAGAGTGGGGGATAAAGAGATCCTTGTTGATCAAATGTATAATGCACGGGGAGTATTGGAGCAACTACATGCATGATTGTTTGGATGGGAATTATTTGGGTAACTGGCTTGGAAACGCTGGTGTATGGTCTCCACGCGGGTCGAGAGGCAAGCAAACATGTTCAAACAAATGACTTGACTCGGGTTCCGTTGTTGTAGTACAGTATTTACACCAAGATGACTTGATATCAGCTCTGGAGCGACCTCGAAACCCCCAGTCACGCCCTGCCCCGAGGCCGCTTTACACACTATGACGTCTCCATGGAGTCACCCCAACTTCTAGCACAAAAGAAAAGACGGTGTGTATTGAATTTAGGAGCTGCCCTTGGGAGGAGACTGGACCATACCCTTGCCGGCATAGCCAGGAGAGGTGATACCAGTGAAGGGGTCGGATTTTTGGTTCTGTGAGGGGACAGCTGTCAGCTATGCTCTGTGAGGGAAGGATTGTAAGCAAGCTTACCTTGAGGAACTCGTTGCTCTCCTCCTGGTACTCCTGGGACATGGTGTAGGGGACGGGCTTGGCGGCAAGGCGGATGAGGCCAAAGAGACCGACGCTGACGGCGAGACCGACGACAACACCCCAAATGACACGGGCGTTGGTGCCGGGGGGGTCAACGGCGCGGGGGCCGTGAGGGCCGAAGGCGATCCAGTAGGCTATTGAGACAGTTTGAGTGAGTTTTCTGAACATGACGCAGTATCAAGGCAGGGGATGGGCCGTTTGATGGCTGGTAAGCCATGGCTCTGAGCCGGGCCCACCAATCAGGGCCACGAATTGACAAGATGGGGTCTACATGATGCAATTGAGGCTCTCGGAGACTCAGATGCAAGGCTGAAGTGTGAAATGGACGGAGTTGTGGAGTGAATTGATGAATGACGAGGCTGATTGATGGGCTGTGGCGATTTGGCTTGTGGTTGTGGTTGGTGGTGATGATGACCACAGAGACTCGGGTACACGGGAGGTATTTTCGTGGTGGAGGAGACAATTGTACGCACCAGCCTTCTTCTCCTGGAGAGTCAGCTCCTTCCAGTTGACCTGCATGCGGTCACGTAGAGCCATCCAGAGATCGGCCTGCTCCTGGAGAGGCAGGCCCTCCCATCGCTTCTCGATGTTGGCGAGGGTCGGGTTGGAGATGGCGTGAGTCGACGCAGCTCGGGAGGCCAGGGCGGGCGAGCTGCGCACCAGGCTCTTGCGCAGCAGGTTGGAGACCGGGGTGCGCAGCATGGTGGGCGAATTCGATCGAGGGACGGAGGACAGACGGAGAGACGAGGCGGAGGAAGCTCAATTGACGTCGTGAGCGGGTCGGGGAGGAGAGGTAGTTCGAGAGGTTCGCGAAGAAGGATGGGTTTATTGAGGAAAGAATTCGAGCATCCTGCAATCGTACGACCGTGCCCGCTGTCCGGGAGAGGTTCGGCTGGACGGGTGTTGGCTTGATTGGCCCGCCTTACGTTATGTGGATCCGACATTCCGGAAAACCTCGCTAAGAAGAATCTCGGCTTCAGTTATTGGCTGGAGCTTGTGATCTGAGCAGACGAGATAATCAGCGTCGGCATTGATAAGTCCATCATTGATGACGGTTTATGGATGATGGGGGTTGAAGGTTGGCCCTCTTTTTGGTATTGATACCCATTTATTATCTCTTTACATGTATGCCAGATTGGAGATTATTCTATCATCCTGCCGCAATCTTCTGTTTGATCCTTGTACCCGGTTCCTATAGACATCCCGTACCTTGCAACATCCTGACGATAAGATCCGGTCCTATCCTTGAAATCACTTGACTTTTATCCTCACTCAAAACTGGACATCAAACAGATTCCTACTTCGAATCCGCTCACCATACTTGATAAATATCAGCGGCACTGGGATCGCCGCCACCGAGATAAAGGCCAGCAGCGATGTGCCCCAACCAAGACCTAGCGTGTCGTACATCTTCCGACCAGCCAAGGGCAGCAGTGCTCCCACCAGCGAGCGGAACACGGTGCTAGCAGCTATGGCGGATGCAGCATACTCCAGGTACGCATCGACCAGGTAGACTGAAATGCACATCTATCCAACAAGTCAGTGACAGTTGCAAGCGCAACTAGTTGGACAAGACCTACAAATACGGCGACCATGCCAGTGCCCAACAAACCAGTTCCAATGATGGGAAGAATCCAATGGTTGTTGTTCTCGGCAGACCATCCAAAAAGGAACAGGCCAGCCGGTATCAGGACACACGCCCCGGTCATGACTGGAAGCCGGTACTCTGGCTTGGACTCTCCCCCATTCTTCTTGGTGAGATACCTCACGAGAGGATCAGATGTGCCTCCTGTAATAACAAGACCGACAAATGAACCCACGCCAACACCAATGTAGGCGAGGCCAACCGATCCGCTCGAAAAGCCATATTGCACCTGAAAGATCATGGGCATGACAGTGAAGATGAGGTACAGGTATCCGTAAATGATGGCCATGTATAGTGAGAGGAGAAAGATGATGGGCGAGAAGAGTAACATCTTGGTTGGGCGAACCATCGCCAAGTTGAATAGCTCCTTGGTTGTGATTCCCTTGTCCAGCGCAGACCTGAGCTTGGGGTTGCCAGTCTCCTTTCGAAGTTTCTTGGTCTTTTTCTCCAGCAGGGTATAGGCATATGTCTCTCGCATGAAGACAAAGGTTGCCAGCGCAATCGCGCCGCTCTATTGGATATGTCAGCTTGGACTTGGACGAGTGCACAGTCAACTCACCACTATAGCCACCAACCAGAATGACCAGCGCCAGCTTTTGGCCTCGGATAGATACCCGCCAGCTATTCTTGTTAGCTTCCACAGTCAGCTCCTTGTATGTCCAAGATATACTCACCAATCGGTCCAACAACAGGTCCCAGGAGAGGTCCTAAAACCCATGAAGACATAGCGGCTCCACGCTTCTCCTTGGAGATCATGTCGGTCAGTGTTCCAGCTCCAAGTGTGAGCGGGCAGCAACCAGCGAGACCCGCGAGGAGTCGGAATATAATCAAGGCCGCCAAGTTGGGAGCTTTGGCGCAAGCAATGTTGAAGACGACGAAGAGAACGTTGCAGATGTTGTAAAGCGGGAGACGGCCATACATTTCAGACAGGGGTGCAACAAGCAATGGACCGAAGCAGTATCCGAGCAGGTACACAGAGACGATAAACGACGCCAGTTGCTGATCTGTCGAGTGGAACTCTCCCATCACTTGTGCAATACTTGGCGCGAAGATAGACGAGGCCAGCGGTCTACGGATAGTTAGAGGGTGTGGCCCTTGGCTATGTGTCACGGCAGGATACCTACGTGACAAATGTGATGGACGAAACAAGCACAACTGTTATTGTCTTCTTCTTTGTCGACCAGTTTTGGGGGTTGGCTGGGTCATCGGGGCCGTCCCAATCAACAATGTTGAGGTCGCGGGGAGAAATTTCTTCGAATTCAACTGATGTTGATCCATCTTCAAGATCTTTATCATATTTCTCATCATCATTGAGTACCGGTGCTGGGATAGCCACCGCCAGGTGTTCTTCGATGTCGATGTTTCCCATGTTGAGGAACTGGAAGGGAAGTCAACCCCAAACCGATAGTTTCTTGGTGTGGTCCCAACGAGGGTAAAGAAGGGCCGAACGTGATCACGGCCGATTACCGGAGGAGTTGTCGTAGCTGAGCAAGAGACTGCATACCAGGACAGGAGTTGGAGACGGGGTAGGCTTTATTAAATGTATCCGCCCAGAAACTAGCGAGTCTCAAAAGCACGTCAATGGAGCTCCCGACACCCTTGTCACTAGGTTACCAACGGGAAATTCCCTTTTTTAAGTCCGGTAGCGCCAACCTGAGCCCAATGTGATGCTGGTTGCCAGGATTCGATGTGATCAAAGGGGCTAGATGAGCATGCTGACTGGAAAAGAGCGAGGATTCCTGCCGTCCGATGAGTAAATCTATAAGCATTGCTCCACAAGACCCATCTGAAGCCAATCCTTTTGATTAAACGAGGTTGAAATCGGCGAGAAAAGTGCGAATATGTTGGTCCTCTGCATCTTGATATCCCCGATCCGGAGCCGGCCCCGCGGAAAGTCCGGGCGGAAAGTCCGCGGAGGTTCATCCTCCGTTCTGTTCATTAACACATTCCTTCCCCTCTCACCCAACCAGTTACGGCTATCAGAACCCCCCTCCGAGAAATACACCGCAGACATGGGCCGGCAACCTCGCCAGCGGCCTGTTTCGTGCCACTTTTGCCGCGTGCGCAAGCTGCGGTGCAGCCGCGACTTTCCCTGCTCAAACTGCACCAACCGCGGAGTTCCCTGCCGGGAACCCCAGGATCCACCCCGCGCTTCGGCCCCGGCCCAGAGGCCGATCGCCAAGAAGACGGCGGCCGGTACCGGTGAGAAGGAGAAGGAGGCAGATATCTTGAGCCGCCTGGAGAAGTTGGAGGCGCTGCTTGCCCAGCAGTATAAGCAGCCTGCAACTGAGATCCAATCGTCTTCAGCGTTGCCGTCTATTTCAGAGGATGCTCCACCTAGACCACGACAGGATTCGCAACTGGCACTGCCTCTCAATGTTCAGAATTTGACGGACGATGCTCTCTGGCTGGATAGGACATGTCTTGGCCATAAGACATCGGTTAGCCTGCAACGAGTCTTTGTCATTTTGCCTAAATGCTAACACGGTAACAGGAAACAGTGCTGGGTGACAAGATCGTCTTTCGTACTTGTCCTATTCGCATGATCACTCAATCATCATGCTACATCTTTCAAAACTCAAGCGTCCCATCTGGTTTTCTTTCCGTGGAACCGACCAAGTGTGTATGGCTACCCACTAGAGAAGAAACCAGGACGCTGGTGGAAAAGTACACGTCAGGTATCACTTTCATGCACCACATTGTGCACAACCCTTCTCTGTGCAACCTCGTGGATGAGGTGTACGATGCCCTAGACCAGGGAACACAGATGCCTTTGTGTTCTGTGTTTCTTCTACTTGCGGTTTGCGCCAACGTCACATATTCGTGGACGCAGGTGGACAATGAGACGACAAAGCTATTCACCGACGCTGCAGAGGCAAATGCACAGGCAATCATCTGGCTCAAAGGAACCATGGATGTCTTTGATGTGGCTCAGAGAAATGTGCAGATCGAACTGGAAAGCGTCCAAGGTCTTATCATTGTGAGCTTTGTCTTGCTAAACATCGAGGGCATCTCCACTCGGGCTCGAAACTATATATTTCAAGCCATCACAATCTCGCGTGAATTGGGCCTTCATCGCCTTGATCATCCCCTCACACCAATGACGGGTCACCCAAAAGCCTTTACTGGGGTAAGGGCTGAAGCAGCTCGGCGAGTCTGGTGGTACCTCGTCGGGCTGGATTGGTAAGTCTACTGCATCGCCTGTCTCCTTTCTTGATCCCGACTCTGACGTGTAACTAGCATGTTGGCTCGATTACCAGGCCCCCATGAGGGTACCTATATGATAAATCCAAGGCACATGGCCGTGAGGAAGCCTCGTAATCTTAATGATGAGGACCTTGTCGAGGGCAACGAGCCGGGGAAGCCCTTAAATGAGTCGACGAGCATGTCTTATTTCCTGCAGCGGGTTCGCCTAGCCGAATTAACTCGCAAGTTCACAGACCGAATGCCACTCTCTTCAGCCGCCTCGGAAACCATGACATACGAGCTTGTTCTTGAGCTGGATGCTGCAATCGATCAATTCATAAAGGAGATCCCTCTTTTCTTGAACATGGAAGCTGAAGAATTATCGAAGCTGCCCCCTAACGACCTTCGACGGTCACCAGCGGTCATAATCCAACGGCACATCATGAAGTTGTTCGTACAGGGACAGCGGTGCAGGCTTCACCTCCCATACCTAGCCCGTGGCTCGGTGGAACCCCGGTATGCGCATTCACGAACCGTCTGCCTAGACGCAGCCCAAACCATTCTTCATGCAGAGCATCTCCTTGACAAGGAGGATGTTGCGTTCACTTCCACACGGCTCAGAACGACTCTGGTATTACACAGTGTCTTTATAGCTACGATTGTGCTTATCCTCAACTTTTGCCTTGGAACAACCGCGCAGGAAAAGGAGGTAAGGCGACAACAGCTGATGGAGGCATGGAAGATCCTTGACGCTGCAAAGGAACACTCGAAACCAACAGCCCGGATACAGGACCTCTTGAAGCATGTTATGAAAAAACACAAGGTGTCGCTATGTGTTGACGAAGAGCGAAGTCAACTCCCGGTGAGGCCAGCTGTGCAGGAGGCGAGTCTTCCCCTCACCCCCAGCTCAGCTGCGCCGATCTCAACCGGGGCGACGCCCAATGAGGCTGGTCATTTCTACCAAGCCTGGGACGAGCTGGGGTCAATGATTGATCTTGATGTAATGGATTGGGAAGGTCTGCTTTGGGGTCTGGATACCCCTCTGATTTAGAGATTTGGTGTAGGGTACCTGGGAGGGGAGGAGGGGATCCTCCTCACAAAACAAACTGTATAGATTGTACTATAAGGGTGGCCTAGGGAGGCCATTGACTATTTGGTGTGTGGTTTTAGACAAAATATAATGAACAATCCTCTGCCATCCTTTCTCTTTAGTCTTAGTGTCGTTGTGTTGGTTGATATTCTCTCAAATAACTGAACACTTGGGCAAGACATGAACACAGCCACACTCCAAATGACGTTAATCTAGCCTTAAGGCAAGCCAAGGTTGTCATTATCATGAAATAGCTCTAATTTACAGGTAATTTTCCAGGACCTCTTCCAAGTTGCACAGCTATTTTGAAGCTGGTGGCAGAGTTTTCGAGGGTTCTGACTTGGCCTCGGTACTTGGCAAACGGTCAGCAATTGGTTTCTCACATGCTCATAATCATGCAGATAGAATGCTCACCTCTGAGGAGGATCAACCTTCTTAAGAGCATCGGGTGCAAAGACTGGCTGGAAGGTGTAGTATCCTGGCAATTGTGAGCATCTGTCTGCTTGAGGGCCTTATGGCCAAGACTAACCTCCGATGACGCCGCAAAATATGGTCAATGCCAATGGCAAGGCCCTTTCAAAGACAGGCTGCATTGTAAAGATCTTTATTCGATGGGCGTGATGTGAACAATTGGGTATCAAAAATGAGTTGGCGCTGGACTTGAACTCGGAATAATTGGGGCGAGTCTCTCAGCGGAGTGGCCCGGCTCAATGGGACGGGATGGACGCGGCGCAACACTGAAGCCCCCCGTAGCTGGCCCCACATCGACTTCCATCATGGATGGCTTGGCGCGCCTTCCTCCCCGAACGCGTCTCCCCGGTTCACCAACCGCGTTCCCGCCACGCCAAACAGGGAAACCACTTTACGCCAACTTGAACCACCCTCGATCACGGTGAAATCATGAAACTTCCTACATGAGCATATTCCATATACACATAACAATCAACGATCGAGCCGAATTCGGACCCCGGATATGCCTTCGACAGGATAATGCCACACGTGGATCATGACCAACTGGAAGGAGCTGGGAGAAGTCCCAGATTCTGAGGAAGAAGATGGATTCGAGAGCCAAGAATTGCCGTCCCTTCCTGAGCCTACCCCTGCGGATACGACCAGCGAGGGAGAAAATAAGGACGAAAAGGAAGAATACAGAGATGGAAAAAAGCAGAAAGAGCAGGAACAGGACATCTGGGATGTCCCCGACTCGTCCCAAGAGCTTAACCACCTTGCTCCTCCGACAAAGACGCCTTCACGGATACCCGATACGACGCTAGGAACGGGAGATGCAGTCGACTTGATCTCTGATCCGTTATCCCCACTGTCCTCGCCTCTATCGTCTATACACTCCGATGCCGACCTGCTTGATATCGACCCTCTCAGCCTTCAACACCTAGTGACGGAAACCGATTCCCACCCCCCGAATGACGACCAAATATCGAGAAGCTATGTCGAGCGTTCATCACCGCCCCCTCGGCTTGTTGTTAGTCAGGATGTTGCCCACCCCTCGTCCTCGTTGCCCCAAGGGGATGATCACCCTCCCGCTATGCAAAGTCAGGAACTGGGCCTTGATGTTGAGACGGTTCGTCAAACCGCTGTTCGCTACGAGCGATCTCTTCGTCCCCGGAAACCGATTCAAGAGCGACCCTACGCCATTGAGATGTCATACTACTCCAACATTCTCAAAAAACATGGCGTTCGTCCGCTTAGACTTGCCATCGAAGGAGAGAAGCGACGCCGACAACAGGCTGAGGAGGCTTCGCAGGACAAGGATTTCGAGGATGACAGCCAGGAGTCACAAATCCCAGATGTATCCGACGAGAGTCAGCTGAAAGGACTCGAATACTTTCTGGATGGTTTGGGTAGTCTCAACATACCCTCACCCTCACCTCCCAAGACGTCACCCCTTAACGACCGCGCCGGGCCTAGCAGCCAGGCGAGCTCGACAGGAGATACCGAGAACACGAGCTTGGCTGGCGACGATCTTCCAAGTCTGAAAGACCTACTAAGGCGCCCTCCGATCTCAGTCACAAAGCAGCGCGCAAAGAGAAAGTCCTCTCCTCTCCGATCATCAACGCGAAAGCGTAAGAGATATGATGTTGTTGATAGCGACCCCCTTGAGCCTGCATCAGCTCTCAGGTTGGGACCGGGGACTACGGACTCTCCTGCTGCACAACGTAGCTCGAGACGAAGTGGCGAGGACCCTCAACGCGATGTCCAACCTCCGACATCGTTGCCTGCAGATGAATCCTCCCAGCAAATTTCGACACGCCTCTTCAGACGGCCTGTTTTGCTCATCCCGAGCGACTCTGAAGATGAACTTGCCCAACCAGACACCAGTGTTCAGCCAGACGATGAAGATTCCGTATCCGAGACTGAATCTAAGAGCGGCTCGGAGAGTGGCTCTGAACTCGTGCACACTGTGGGACGCCGGATCAGGGGCGTCCTTCCAGCATCATGGCTTCGTCTGGATCAGCAAGCTGGCCGTGACAGAATCCAGAAGCCAACCAACAACCGTCCAGTTCATCATTCCCCGGAGCGAGAGATTCGGCGCGGTGTGGCACAGAGACGAATCGCGTCACCACATACTTCCACAGCCCCCCAAATCTTCTTCGAAGACTCTGATGATGAAGCCCCTGCTCCACCGCCGGAAACCACCGATGATGTATTCCACAACCAGACGCGGCTTGTTCTTGAAGAGGAGCCGATGGGCTTTGTTCCAGAGGAACTCTCTGATGATGGGGCTTCGGTGGTAGAGGACGACCACATTGACCCCATGTTCACCGGAAGAAAACGACAGTTGAAGCTCTCGGAATCCTTTCGTGGATCGCAAAAACGACCCAAGACAACAACAACAGCACAACGGAAACGTGTTCCACAAAGAGGCCCCCATCAACCCAGAATTACCAGCATGTTTCCTGGATCACAGGACAGTTCTCTGCCTGCAGTTGAGCTTGTGAAGAAGAAGTATCGCCAGCCCACCTCGCGCAAAATGCCGAAGCATGGAAAGAAACGGACAGGGAAATATGGAGGCAGGCCATCCGCCCCTCGACTTAGCATCCTTGATGTTGTTGAGTCCGACGCTCCTCGTTTCCTCAAGATCGCCGCTCGGTCTGCAACTCGACGTCAGGATATGGGCAGGTCCAGTCCGGGCAGGAAAGTCATCCAGCTCGCCACTAGAGAGGATCATGTCGACGCCGCGTCTGTCTTGAACAATTGGAGGGCAGGCTCTATCCCTCAGCGCCCATCAGTCACTGCCGCCCGGAAAGCCAAGAGGACAAAACCGAGGGAACCGAAGCAGCCTTTACGTGAAACTTCTGGAAATGGCTCGTCAACTTCAAGGCGAATTCCTATGCTGTCCACAGGGCCATCCCGCCGCCTGGTAAAACAGGTCAGCCAAGCCGGCTCAGTGAGATATCAGTCCGACAACACCGCGCCGCAACCTGGAACGAAGCAGCAGCCACGCACTAATGCCAGCCTCACCCGAAGTGGTTCTGGTGTCGCGCGGCCGGCTCAACTGGAAATGGATGAAACAGACCAGTCGAGCAGCTTTGCTTTCAGAACAACCAAGAGACGTCTTGACCAATTGTATCGAAAACAGCGTGGCGACCTTTCGGCTTCCAGCATCTTGACATTCGACAATGCCCCTGATACCTACTATCCTGCGAGCCCACCTCCTGAAGACAACCCAGTACCACTCCGTGTTGTCGAGGAACCAGCTCCTGATCAGAGCAAGTCACGCTTCCGGAAGAGGACGAAACCTCAACGCATTGATGTTGAAGCACCACAATTTAGCCGTGCCAATGACCCTATTCCGGTTGAGACCATTCTAGTCCCTGAGCCTATCCAGCCAGTCGAGGTAGACGGAGAGAAGCTTCGGGGTCTGGGGCCATATGGTACCCAGTACACTCATCACTTTGAGACCTTTCCCTTGGATTCTCGCGTCTACTTCCACGAGTCGACGTTGATTGGCAGCGGGGTTTTTGAGTCAATGTTGAACCATCACGAACGTCTGAGTGAGCTCCGATCACGGATATCATTTAACCTTGGCGACCAGGTCCTTCGATGGGGCCCTTGGGATGCCCAGGTGTCTTCAGAGCTCGGCGTTCTTCTTGACTCAATCGCTGACCAGCTGGAGCGTATCACGATAGAAGGCGACCCCCCGGACCCTACCTTCGTTCTAGGTGCGGCTAGATTCATCTTGAAATTCATGATGGAGTCACTTAGCCTTACCGAACAATCAAGTGCCAAATCATTCGGCTGCCGAACGCTTGAGGTGTTTGGTGGATTCAACGGCCGCATCAAAGTCCTTCTGGGGCGTCATGACCACAGCACGCAACCTCGGTATTCTCTAATTGCAAGCGTCTATGATCAATTGATCTTGTATGTCCTCTTGGCTCTGAGACTTTGTCAGAACGACACGTCGTTGGTGGGTGAGCAATTTCAAATGGAGGATCTGCTCAAGGACTTGTCCAAAACCGCCATCTCGTCACTCATGATAAATAGTACGGACCAAGTCAGGCAAGCATACAATGATCTCGGAAATCCTCGCGTACGAGATCGAGGCTTGAGGGACGATATGCCGGCTGTTCATTCCTGGGTCATAGTCATGAAGGTGCTCGAGCAAGCTCGGATCCCTCGGTCGTCCTTCTGGGATGTCATGTATTCTGTCATGGCCACCCCTGAGATTGTCACAAGCACCGACGCAAGTGATCATGAGCGTCTCTGGAAGAACATGTTTGCCCTTCTTCCACTTACAGAGTTCAATGACAAGGGGATCCTCATTGCTGGCAGCAGGCATGATGCCACAGTTGACGGCTGGGCACTGCCCCAGAAGCTGCTGAAGAAGGTTTTCCAAGTCTACAAGGACAATCCGCGCCAATCGCCCAGCTTCAACAACTATTGTCGTGCTTTGGTTGGGCGTTGCCACTATCTTGTTCAGCAATGGGGTTGGCGCAAGTGCGTGGCGGTGATAGGAGTCATCTTTGACTTCTTTGGGTCGCAGAATCTCGCACATCTTCGCAACGAAGAGGTATATCAGTCTCCGAAATTCTTGGAAGAGTTGGGCGGCAGACCTTCGTTGGCGGTTGAAAAGGCAGACAAGTGCTTCCATATCTTCTTGAAGCTCGTTGCGCTGAGCATCAAGAAGTTGAGTGAAATCCGGTCATTGAACGACATTCGCAACTTGATCGCCCGCACGATGCCGAACCACAACCGCCAACTCCTCAAGGAACAGACAATTCACGAACGCGACTTGGCTGCTCTGAGGAATCACCACGACCTCCTCTGCACCCTGTTTTGGGCCTCCCCACCTGATCTTCGCCCAGGCGCTCACTTGATTGAGCGGCTTGTGGCCCCCGCAACCTCTCACAAGGAGGCGTGCTTGATCAACCTGCGGGCCTGGAACCAGCTAGCGAGGTTCGTCATCTCATCCGGTGAAGCAACCACCTCATTCAAGCCGTTTATTCAGTGGCGGAATAGCTTCTTCCAGGCCATGATGGCGCAGTTTGATTCAGTGCAGTCGGATATGCAGCAGCAGTTCTTAGCCTTGTCCAAGGATACAAGCAAAGCGGTCAGCCCTGACATGATTGATGCCATGGTGGCGATGAATAGAGCAGCCGTGATGGATGTGCTTCATCTCTCTGTCACGGCCTCTTTGGATGTCATGAGATATGCCCCAAATCTGGAGGCTGCCACCTTCGGCCTGAACACGCTCCAACTGCAACAAGTATTCAAACGCTTTGGCACCAGCCCTCCTCAACTGGACTGGTCCATTCTTCAAGCCTCGCTGGCCACTCTGGAGACCTTCTTGTCTCGTGTCGATGAGTTCAAGGATGACGAAGAAAGTCAACAGAGTGAAAGTCAGATCCTGAACTCGGCACAGGCGGACGATGCCATTCTGGTCCTTGACCATGACCTCTCGGGCAGCTACTTTTCAATGGCGAGATGCATCCTCTCGGCTCGCGAAGAGAGCCAGTTGTCATACAATGTGGCCATTGAAAAATCGCAATGTACGGAGCAGGTCATCACTCTATCAGCAAGACTTGCAGTGCGGTTCATCAACGGCGGTCTCCTACGGCTTTTAGACATGTTCAAGTATGGAAAGTATGGACTGTTTGAAGATGCAGCGGTCAAGATCAGTCTCGAGCAACGACGATCACTGGTCTTGTTCATGACAACTCTCCTAAAGCATGGATTTGATGATTTCAGCGAAGCTGGCTTCACACTGCCAGATGTCTGGGCACTGTCGATTGTCAAACCACGGCAGTACCTGGCATACGAGAACCAGTTTGCAGAAGAGCTCCGGCGACAGCAGAAAGACTTTGTTCCAGAAGCAGTCAAGGGACTTGCCATCAACCCCGACTACAACACCAACCGGGACTTGTTTGAGTTCATGATATCCTGGATGCGCAGATCTCTGCGAGATGCTGGACCGGCACTCAGGAAGATCATCCTTTCGGAACACTCCAAGACGTTAAAGTCAGTGATGCAGCGAGTTAAGGGGGACTTGCGAACGATGACCCAGGATGCGTCGGAACATCATGATTATGTGGTCTTCATCCGAGACATCATCTCCCTCATCAGGGCTCACGGATCCGAGATTTGCACGGTAGACGACTTTTTCTACCAGATCAGCAAGGAGTATTCGCCCTCGGTTCAAGACCCTCAGCTTCAGGTGGCTGGCATGATGTCTTATGGGCTTCGACTGGGCGAGGGTGACACAAGGGTCATTCACCAGCTTTTCTTCTTCCTCTTCAACAACTTCAAGATGTCTCTGATCAATGACAAGCTGCGAGATGAGGTTGTGCTGCTGCGCAAGGGGATGGAGAACCCGAGTATCATGTGGTTCATCCTGGGCAAGATGGTGCCAGCCATGATACAAGCAGCGGTTGCCGAGAGTTCAGCTTATCCGATGATTGACGTTTACGTGGAGGCACTCCGAGTGCTGTTGACTCAGAATGCTCTTCCCCACGTACTGGCTGAAGATGACACGCCTCATCTACTCGTTACGTTGCAGGCTTTTGTCGGTTGTCTGAATCAACTTGGGCAGAACAGCGGGCCACTGGAAGCTGAGAGGGTACACTTGATTGCACAATTGCTGTCAATGTCGAACTATATCTGGCCGTCCCTTCGAGGCCTGGCTTTATCGCGGGCAACTTGTGAGTCTTGGAAGGATATTACTCTGTTGCTCAAGGAGGCAAGGTCTGGATTCTCTAGAGCCGAGTCATACATATCGGAGACGATGGAACTTGAGGACTACTCGCTCGACGCTGGGCTTCTTCTTTCAGGGTTTCGAAGACTGGGAATGAGGGCGCCTCAAGTTGATGATCATGCCAAAAGTTTTGCAGACAACATTATCAATGACGTGCGAAGGAACTGGGTGACAATGGGAACAAAGATGACTATTCAGGCCCCCGGAAAAGGACGGGGGTTCCCTTCGACACAGTCTGGACAGGGAACACCTGCACCGGTTTGGCAGGAGGGGGTGTTGGTGAAGGACTTGTACGAGCGGATGAGGACATGGAACTACTGGTGGGATGATGTTTTTGAGAAGGGATGGACGAGTACGAGGTCGTATACGAGTGTTTTATTGTTTTGAAGAGCATGGCATAGTTAGGCGTTGGGGAATGATGCTTTTAGACGATAGGTCAAAAGCTATGCATGTGGTTTTGTATAGAGTATACCACCAGATGGGGGCGTTTGACGGCACAAGGTTTTGCCCAAAAGAATTTAAGAAATGACTGAAAACTTGGACTGAATTTAATTAAATTCATGTTTATGACAAGAACAAAGTTGCTGAAGTTAGAGATACCTTGATTAATAGATGCCCGGTGAGTATCAATCCATGACTCGGCCGAGAATTTCCCGAGTGACGTACCTGCCTGTGGACGCACGCGCCAAACGCGTCTCCCCTTGATACTCGGGGCGCTTGGGGACGACCTCGACAACTTCAACACCAACCAATTCCATTGAAAAGATCATTTCTCGTGAGATCAAGGTGACAACCATGTCGTCCCTCTTTCGCCTCCCCGACGAGGTCATCTTGACTCCATTATTCCAATCCTTTCCCTGTCGCGAACCCCAGATCCGATCCCTAGCAACGCTCCTTTATGTATGTTGACCAAGCACCTCTTCACCATGTTGCCAAAGTTGACCATCTCTACAGCCCGACGCAGCCCCCTGTCGAAACCTAGTTGTCCACGGCGCAACGGCAACAGGAAAATCCGCAATAGTCACACAGCTCGTCTCCCAGCTCGTCACCAACATCAACGCCGACGCAGAGTCGGGCGGTCTCCAGGCCGCCGTCGTCAACTCGGTGCAGTGCATCACGGGGCGGCATCTGTTTGAGAGAATCGTCGGGGAGGTGGCTAGGGCGCTCGAGTGGGAGGATGTGCCGCGGCGGTGCGAGACGCTGGCACAGTTGACGGTCGAGATGGTCAAGATGGTTGGGTATCCTGAGAGGGATCCTAGGTGGAGGTTTATATTGGTGCTGGATGCCATTGACGGTCAGAGGGATGCACCACCAACGTTGCTACCGGCTCTGGCGCGGTTGTCCGAGATTGTGAGTTCCTACATGTTATATATACATTGGATTCTTGAAGTGGAAGCTAACCCATCTAGATCCCCCGTCTTACCTGCGTCTTCATCGTCACGTCCCCCCCGGCCGGCTTCCTACGATCACCTACATCAGCACACCTCAAGTTCCCTCCCTACACCAAAGCCGAATTCGTCCGAATCCTCTCCCTCACACCACCAAGTCCCATCCTGGGCCACTCGCGGCAAGAGACGTCGGATCTCTGGACACGCTTCTGCGCCGCTGTTCACGACTCCTTGATAAAGTCGGCCTCCCGGACGCTCCCTTCCTTCCGTCACAGCTGCCATGCTCTCTGGCCGCGGTTCATAGCACCGATCCTGGCTGGCACGCACACGCCCAGGGAGTTTTCCAAGCTGCTCATCGCGGGCAGAGTGCACTTCCAGGACGAGTCTCTCCTGAACCCGAGCATCGTCTCGGTCAGGCCAAAGGACAAGCCTGCCGACGCTATTGCGACTACGAGACCCTCGGCGTCGGCGACGGAAATTACAAATCTACTCCCTACTACGGCTCGTCTCCTCCTCCTCGCCGCATATCTCGCCTCCCACAACGCAACCCGTCATGATCTCACGCTCTTCTCTACATATAATCACGGACGAAAGCGGCGGCGTGGCGGCATCGTCGCGAGGGGCCCCTCTCGTACCAAGCACCGCAAGATTGCACGAAAACTGCTTGGTGCTCACGCCTTTGTCTTGGAACGCATGATGGCCATCTTTACCGCTGTGAGGACCGAGTGGGCAGACGGCACAGCAGTTGGCGTAGCTGGTCTGGATTGCGATGTGGGTATGGCCATCTCAACGCTCGCAAGCCTACGATTACTGACCCGCGTGGGCGGCGTTGGAGATGTCATGGATCGTGGTGGCAAGTGGAGGATCAATGTCGCATGGGAGGTGATACGAGGCATAGGACGGAGTATAGGGGTTGAAGTGGAGGAGTGGTTGATAGATTGATTATCAATGCCTGATGTGAAGACAACATCAGCATCTTTAATACTTGACAAGCATCCCCTCGGTTATTCCATATCGTTCATGTATTGCATGAGCTGCGAACCGTATCCCGTCTATCAAAAAACGTCCACATTCCATATCCACGTAGTGATACAGCACATCATCAAGCGCCTCCTGAGAGGAGCTGAAAGAGCATCCATCCGTCCGTCCATCCATTCCTGCGTCTCAAGAAAAACGCCAATCCATGATATGTCATACAAAAAATCTGTCCACGTCCATAGGTAGTCTAGATATCCGGACGAGGAAAAAAAACACACAACATCCCTTCTTTCAAAAGATCCCAGCTCCATTCTTTTTGTTGTTGAAAATAAAACAGACACACATTAGAAACGCCGAAGACCGGCCCCAATACTTCAAAAACCAATCTGGGTTTTCCTGTCTTCATCATGAGACACCGGCGATCTTGTCTCCAGTTCGCCATGTATCTTCCTGCTTGGTGCCTGGAGGAAGCCAGCCTCCGTTGCTGTTGACACGGCCGCGGTTACGGCTGCCGCTGTCGTCTGTCTTCTTGGAGTCGTCCGAGGAGGCATCGCGGCCATAGTAACCCTCGCGGTAAGGGTGGGGGTTGATTTCGGTGCTCAGAGGGGAGGCCACTATCGGACGTATCCCCTTGTTAGAGATGGGCAGTATTGAAGTCTTGTTTGAATCTGCCATCATCTGGGCCTTGTGGTCGGCCTTGTTGCCCCCCTTTGTTCGGTCGTACAGATACAGTCCCAGGAATGTGAGGGCGATACCAACAGCCTGGATGGGCGTCGTGGGGCTTCGGAACCAGAGGATGGCCATGACGATGACAAAGACACGCTTGATCAGACTTGCGACCGAGTACGTGACGGGAGAGACCATCGAGAGGAGGATGAAGGCGAGGATGTTCTGGCCAAAATGGAACACGCCGTTGAAGACAAACTCGAGCGTCAGTCGACCGTGATCCATGGAATTGGGCTGCTCAGACAAGTCTATCGAGCCTTCGTGGTAAAAGTTCTTGAGAAGAGCGAAACCCTCAGACCAAAACCAAATGGGCATGGTGATGATGAAGGCCAGACCGGACGAGTAGCATAGCAGGTTGAGCTTGTCCAGCTTCTTTGATCGGCTGCCTGGAGCCTCAGCCTCGGCCTTGGCAGCCTCGTTGAACAGGTACTTGGAGAAGATATTTTGAGTGACAAAGATCATGGTGGCCAGGAGAGCATGGATGACACCGCTGAGCTCTCCGCCGTACTTCGCCTTGCCAGAGCACGCCAACATTACACCAACCGTAAGAGGGATGAGCGACAGATATGTCGCCTTGGGGTAGCGGATGTCGTACACGATTCTATAAGCGAGGACGGTAAAGAGGGGCGAGAGACCCTTGATGGTGTGGACGAGGGACACGGGGATCTTGGACGTGGCTGTGGAACTGAGAAGGTGACCACCAATCATGAAGGCGGACAGGGGAAGAGTAGTCGTGATGACCTCGCGCGTCGGTTTTCGAATCGGGTGCTTGAGAGCCGTGATCTTGGTTCGCAGAACGGGGAAGATGGCGGCGAGCCATGCCATGAAGACGCATAGCGAAGAGACGAAGGCGAATTGAACAAGGGTCAGTGTCGCAGGCTTGTTAAAGGCGATGAGGATCGACTTTGACGACGTGTTTGTCAGGGCAGACGAGGTGTACCACAGCAGGCACAGGATCTGCGTAGTGCAACATGCAGGTTAGCACTTGAGGGGAGGTCTTGGCCTCGAGATGTTGGAGACTCGAGGCGGGATCAAGGTAGGACGGGGGGAGACGGGCGTACGATGAGCTTTGGGGAGACGGGGGCGCGAAGGGCATCGGCGATCTCGTGGGCGTTCTGGCTGACGCTGCCATTGCGGGCGCGTATCGTGCGGATGGCGTCAGTGAGGCTCTTCTGGCGGTTGTGCCTGTGGGAGCCTGTCGAGACGGGGAGCCATCGATCCGAGGGGCGAGGCGGCGCGCCGTTGGCCCAGCCGGGAGGGTTTCGAGGGCTCGGCGATCGCGAGTTGCCCACGGGCGTGTCGATGAAGTCGGGGAACTTTTCCATCACAGGATGGAGGGACGAGATTGGACGGTTCGCGAGATGATGACCAGGAGACGTCGTCTAACGAGGCGCAACGGGAGAGGATGGGAGGAGTCGTAGTTTGGAGCTGTGAACCACAGAGAGGCCACACAGCCAACGGCGAGAGTGCGATTCGATAACGAGCGACGAGGGGAAGATGGTGGGAGAAACGTAATATCGTCAAGGGATCCGTTTACTCATTGCTTATCGGACGAAACGAGATGTTGCTTGTTAGATGACGAGGCCGGGTCCGTCCGAGACCTTGGGAGACGAGATCCAAGACAAATAGAAGAGAGAGGGATGGGTTTCCGAAAACGTCTGGGAACGTTGCAATTGCTCGTGACCTTGACTGGTGATCGATCCAAGATCGGATACGAAGAGAGAGAAACACGCCCAACCGAACTGCGAATGGACGATTAATTATGGATGGATGACCTTTCAGACGACGTCCAAGCGGGCGGGCATACCAAGGCTATAATTAAACCAAAGGGGCGCCAAGCTCCATACGAATCGAAGACAGATAAACTGCAACTTCGGGGGCCACGGGGGTTATCTACAGGGGGACAAGGGGGGGACGGGTTGGGTTACGTGGCGCGTCAGCCGTAGCCGCTGTTGACCCGATAGCCGCGATGCCGCGCAAATCCCGATAAGCTGATAGCGAGCTGCAGCCGCGCGGGCGCGTGTCGACTTTTTTTCTTGGGCAGGGCAGGAGGGAAGTTGCCCATCGACGAGTCGCGCAAAACGAGACTCCACCTCAAAGCACCAGACCAAACCTAGAACATCAGCCTCTGGCGCATCAACCTCGAAACCCTTCCATCGCATCTTTGACACACCATCGGGAGCCTCGTCTCATCTTTGGTAATGGGAAGGGACCCGAAGCAGTTCATCATCACCCTCGCTGCCTTCTACGCCCTGTTCCAGCTCACCACCCAGGTCTCCAATCCCGCCGCGGGCCGAAGCCAGTTCCTCGTCGCGACGACCCTGTCGCCAATCCACATTCGCCATGGCGGCCCCAAAGATGACCAAGAACCAGATGCGGAGGGCCAAGAAGAAGGAACAGAAGAAGGCGCAAGCAGAGGTGCCATCATCCAATCTCTCTCCCCCTCGATCGTATACTGACGCGACGCAGGCTGCCGTTACCAAGACCGAAGAGCCCACCGATGACTCCAAGCCGAAAGAGGATGAAGCCGCTGCCCCCGAATCCGCGTCAGACCTCCAAGTAAAGGACAAGCCCGAGTCGGAACCAGCCGCCCCCGTCGATGCTCTGATCCTTGACGATGATCTAGAGGAGGATCCTGTCTTTGCTATGTACAAGGACATCTTCAGCAAGTTCGGCGCGTCCATGGATGAAGATGAGGTCGCCAAGGAGGCCAATGCTGGAAACCAAGGGACCGTGTTTTTCGATGACGACGATGATATTCCCGACGAAGACGAGGAGTCGGCCCAGCCCAAGCTATCCAAGAAGAAGAGGAAGCAGCTCAACAAGCTCTCCATCGCAGAGCTCAAGGCTTTGGTCAAGATCCCCGAGGTGGTGGAGTGGCAAGATGTTTCCTCATCGGATCCCCGCCTACTCGTCCAGATCAAGGCCCAGCGAAACGTGGTTCCCGTCCCAACCCACTGGTCCCTGAAGCGAGAATACCTCTCTTCCAAGAGGGGTATCGAGAAGCCGCCCTTCCGTCTCCCCACCTTCATCGCCGAGACTGGCATCACCGAGATGCGCGACGCCGTGCTCGAGAAGCAAGCCGAGCAGTCGTTGAAGCAGAAGCAGCGTGAACGTGTCGCCCCCAAGATGGGGAAGCTCGACATTGACTACCAGAAGCTCTACGATGCCTTCTTCCGCTTCCAGACCAAGCCTGAGCTAACGCGATTTGGTGAGGTGTACTATGAGGGCAAGGAGGCTGAGGTGGATTATCAACATTTCCGTCCCGGCGATCTGAGCGACAACACCAAGGAAGCCCTGGGAATGCCTCCCGGCGCACCGCCACCGTGGCTCATCAACCAACAAAGATTCGGCCCTCCTCCATCCTATCCTACGCTAAAAATCCCCGGTCTGAATGCGCCACCACCTTCAGGAGGTTCATGGGGTTTCCACCCCGGCGGCTGGGGCAAGCCACCAGTCGATGAGTTCAACCGTCCCCTGTTTGGTGGTGACGTGTTTGGCCTCACTGGTCAGAGCGGCGGACAGGGTCAGTCAGGGGCTCAAGTGCCAGGTGCTGCCGGTGAGCCTGTTGAGCGCACCCTCTGGGGTGAGCTGCAACCCCGTGAAGAAGAGTCCGAAGAGGAGGAGGAGTCAGATGATGAAGAGGAAGAAGAGGAAGAGGAGGACACAGCCGGTGGTTTGGAGACACCGAGTGGCCTCGAGACTCCTGGTGGTTATGCCAGCACAGTACAGCCTGACTACGGCCAAGGAGTCGAGACGTCTATTGCCGGAGAAATGGATCTCCGCAAGGAGCGCCGCGGCTACGACACAGAGGAGTCGAGCGCACCGCGGTCCGCCTACACCATCCTGCCCGAGCGCCAAGTCCGCGCCGAAGGCTTCTTCGGTAGCGACCGTGTCTATGACCTCAAGCAGGCACAACGATCCGGCATGCAGGTTCTGGGTGCTGATGATGACTCTCGCAAACGCAAGAAGCCGGGCGACATCGACGTGGCCCTCGATGTGGACTCGCTGCACCAGAACGACGGCATCAGCAAGGATGACCTGCGGCGCAAGTTCGACGAGGGCAAGAAGGAGGAGGGCCTCGGTGCTAAGTGGGCGTACGACGATGACCTGAGCGAGATGATCGCCCAAGAGAGTCGCAAGAGGCAGAAGACGGAGGCGGAGCGGAACGAGAAGAGAAGGGAAGGCAGGAGATATTAATGTACTGATAGGATAGTTAAGCTTGAAGTGGGTTGGTTGGCTGGTGGTGAATATGTATCATGGGTGCTGGGACCGGAGCCGGGTCTTGGCTGGCGTTTATTTCTTTTGCGATGCCGTTTAATGGCAAGAATAGGACAAATACCATGCTTGTTGAGCTTTGAAAAGTGCTTTCGGAGTATAGCAATAGTGTAAATATCAAACATGTTCAAGACGCCTGTTCATCGAGAGTTGGGTGGTAGGGTTTACGCCAGGCCCTCGTGTCGCCCTGATTCGCCCTTCATCTTTTGTCAGGAGTAATGAGGAGTGCGATGTATTCACTTGATGGTGACACGAACTCGGCATCCAATGTTGCATCAAGTATCAAGAGGCTTGAGGGATAAACAGGGCTGTGATGTAAGACACCCTTTGTAGAGGGTGCCAAATCAACGGTGCCTATTTGCCAGCCACAGTTAGAGTTTGAGCAATCTGAGCTGAGGAAGCAGAATATTCGACATATGGAGCCGTCTTGAGAACAAGCTCCCCGCACCGAGGCGAAGATTAGGCATGAAGGGAACGCCTTGGCCTGAACTAGTCACGCTGCCGACTTCGTGGTCTGGTCCGGAACTTGCCATTGAAATACCCCCGTTCACCTGGCGGGTTGGTTTATATGGTTGGTGTAGTCATCGGCAAAGCAGATGACATGCTTGGATAGATACCCTCCAACTGTCCCCAGTAAGGAAGGGTTGCGAGAAATTGGCTGCCTCCTCCCGACATGGTCCTCTCTCAGAGCTGGCAGATTTCATGATGTGCATGACAAGGTGATGCATGAATTGTTGCTGGATTCAAGGCCTGCCAATGCTCTCAACAAAGTCAGGGGTTATTCCTTTTCGGCAAGTCGTAACACCCTCGTACAACCTTGGGTGCGTTGGGACGCTTCTGGGCCAAAGCACAGCCAAGGTGTCAACTCATAATGCGGTGATACCAGATATGGATAAACAATAGGTCTGGGCGCTCTTACGCGCCTGCAACTTGTCGTTGAGGTTAAAGTTCTTCGACTTGCCAATCCTCAGCAGTGTAGCCTCCACATCGCAAGGTAAACATTCCTGACACAAAAGTGAGAGGTTTACCTTGATACACAGTCTGAGTACCAGATAATGGAGCATTTAGGCATTAGAAGGCCTTGGATAAAAATGCACTCGTAGCTTAGGTCAACGCTGCAAGATTCGAAAAGCAGGAGATGATATGATGTCTGGCACGGAAGATGAGCAGCATCCAGAGGTGCCAACACTCGTTGGGCCAGGGTGTTGAAGAGTACGTCGAGGCCAAGAGCTTTTGGGCCCGCAATATTTTGGGAAATTTAACAATGAAGGCGTCGGCGACTGTATCATTGGGGATGATGTTGATGGTGGAAGTGCCTCTGGTTCTGATCATGACAACTGAGAACGGGTGAAAGTGGGAACGGAAATGCTTGTCCATGTGGCCACTTGGGAACCCGAAACGTTGGAAACAAAGTACTCGGGTGATATATTTGGAGTCCTTATTGACGGAATCCGTCGGCGTTCCCAAGATAGACGATGCTTGACTCATGGTGTTGCATGCTAGCCGCCCCTCGTTGAGATGCGATGGGTCAGTAGGTGGGAGAACTCAAAGGCTGATCTCCCCGAGACGAGATGAATTCAATTTTGACGATTCCAGATCCATTTTAACGGTTGTCAAGTGGCTAAGGCGATGAGGGTGTTGGTGCAGGCCCATCGACCCATGAAGAGGAGGCGCGTTTGTGGGTGATGGTTCTCATGGCCAGCATCTCGCTCAGCATGGGCATCCTCGATGGTGATTTGCAGCCGAACCTTGTCCTTGAGTGGATTTTCTTCCTTCATGTGTTCCTAGATGCTCAAAATTAGCTTGAAGCCTTGCCTAACAGGATTTTCACTGTTGCAGAGCTGGACTTGATGGAGGTCATGATGGAGGCCGGCCCTCGAAGGCGCACTGTGGGTTACAGACAGTACCCAGTCACGCTATCGTAATAAAACTTGGCACACCAAAGGCCCCGGACCCCGCCCGCACCCTTGCACACACATACAGCTGCAACTTCCACCTTGC